>PVJS01007328.1:0-56531 GCA_004027185.1 Glis glis
GAATCCATGGAATTACTGTCATAAACAATGTGTATATGTGAGATTATACCAACATCATTCTCAGTGCTACATGTGGGGGGGAGGCGGGGGGGAGGCAGGGGGGAGGGACACCAAGAGCTGTGTGCATGTATGTTAACACCAAACTGATACTCATTGTGAAGTGAGACTACAATGCACCAATAAAAACATAAAAAAAAAAGATAAAACCCACCAGTAATACTAACCATTTATAAACTGTTAGGTTGGTTTTGTGGAAATTGTTCCAAAATTTTATTTTAAAAAATTATTCTTATGTCAGGCATGGTGGTGCATGCTTGTAAAATCAGTACCTGGGAGGCTGAGACAGGAGGATCACAGGTCCACAGCCAGCCTTAGCTATTTAGTGAGGCTCTCTGCAACTTAGTGAGACCCTGTTTCAAGATAAAAAAATAAAATAGGGCTGGGGGTGTAGCTCAAAGGTAGAATGCCCCTGGGTTCAATCCCTAGTACCACACACACACAAAATTATCCTTATACCTTTATTTTTATCATGACATATATTTTGTTTCTTGACTAAATGCATCACATTTTAATAAAAAGCAAATAAATGAGTTATACTACTTTAAGATTTCCTTTAATGTTATAAATATTATTTTCTTTAATTTGAAGTTATTTTCCTCCCTTATCATGTCTTAACCATTATGCATAGTTTGAAACAAAGAGAGAGAGAGAGAGAGAGAGAGAGAGAGAGAGAGAGAAAGAAAGTGGGGCCTAAAATTCAAATCTAGGCTATTAACTATTGAGAACCTCCAATTATTTGTCCTTATCTGACTTCATGATATTCACCAAAGACTCATTCATTTGATATATTTGGCTTCCCATACAATTTTCTTTTCTTTCTTTTCTTTTCTTTTTTTCTTTTCTTTTCTCTTCTCTTCTCTTCTCTTCTCTTCTCTTCTCTTCTCTTCTCTTCTCTTCTCTTTCTTTTTCCTTTCCTTTCCTTTCCTTTCCTTTCCTTTCCTTTCCTCTCCTCTCCTCTCCCTCTCCCTCTCCCTCTCCCTCTCCCTCTCCCTCTCCCTCTCTCTTTCTTTCCGACTAGGGAATTAACCCAGGGATATTATATCTCCAAGCCACAACCCCAGCCCTATTTATTTATTTATTTATGTATTTATTTAATTTTGAAACAGAGTCTTGTTAAATTGCTGAGGCTGGCCTCAAACCTGCAATCCTCCTGTCTTAGTTGCTCATGTACTGGAATTACAGGTGTATGGCACCATGTCTGGCTCCTGTATCATTTTCTAAGGGGAAAAATAATCAACTGACACAAAATATTCGGGTCACATGACAGTTCTTATTATGAATCAATAAATCTGCATTTTTCTTTGTTTATTGAGTGCCTGCTATCTCTCTGGCACTGTTGTTGGGCCTGGAGAATCACTAGTGACAATATAGAAAATTATAAACCTCTCCTGAATGGAGCTTACATTGTGCTGAAGAGATAATCTCCAAGTACGCGAAGAGTCAGCACAATTCAGAGAATCGTAAATGCCATGAAGAAATGGAATAGCAGTGTAAAGACTAACAGGGAACAACCTGAGAAGATGTGATGGGGGAAGGCCTCTGAGGAGAGGAGGCCAGCTCTCAAGAAAACATGAATCATAAGAAGACCTACCAGGGAAAGATTGTGGCAAGAGAATTCTAGACAGAAGCAGCCAGTGTAGAGGTTCTAAAATGGGAACACCAGTATAGCTGAACTGTTCTGGAGAAGTGGAAATGTTGTGCCAAGATCAAAGTCTCCCATGAATTTGGTTTGTGAGTCTTCTGCACCTGATGCATCTGGTGTACTGCTAAAATTGAGTTTCCAGACCAGAGACATCAAGCACCAGGCGTAGTGTGACAGGAACGTCTATGGTGGTCTCCGGTAACCCCTGCCTGCCTCCTGCATTCACACTCTTATGTAACTCTCCACAAGGTGCCAGATTTGATATCTGGGACCAAGAGCATATGGCAGAAGTCATGGTGCTGCACTTCTGAGATGAATTGTAAAAAGACACCCAGGCTTCCCTTCTGTCTTGGTTCTCTCATGTGTGCTCATGTGCTCTCTCTATCTCTCTCTCTCTCTCTTTCTCTCTCCCCCCTTTCTGTCTCTCTCTCTCTCTCTCTCCACCTTCTCTGAAGGAAGCAAGCTGCCAAACTGAGAACAGTAATATAGAGAAGCCCATGTAGCAAAGAATCAAAACACACTTGCCATATACCACTTGAAAGAGATTAGAAGCACATTTCCTAGTCCGGTCAAGCTTTTACACGACAGGATCCCAGTCAATAGCTTGACTGAAACTTTGTGAAACACCCTAAGATAGAACCACCCAGAATCTGACCTCTCCTGATTGATCCTGATGTATTCCTGCTCAAGTAAATGAAGGAAGGAAGGATCAAGCAAACAAACCAAGGCGGGGCCCCATCTAACATTCATTTAAACTTTCTCTTTCATTCCCACATTTTCTGACTATCCCTCAAAAAACATAATTAAGACGATAGTTATTTTTGCTGTGAGGAAAAACTATATCAAGGATATAAAAGTTTTTATTTTATGACACATAATCAAGTTCTGTTTCAATGACTTTTAAGCAAACGTCTATCTGAGGAATTTAATTTTATCAGTCCTTAAAATACCTAGAGTGATCAGAAAGGAGCATCATAGAGAAACTGATAATACTAACTTCTATTTGTAACTGAGAAAAGTGATCCTAGAATACAAACAAGTGTATCAGCTGGATAAAGGATATGTAACTTAACATATGTTATAGTATAATGATTTTATACTTTTTACACTGATTTTCTGGCATATAGACTTTATGACAATGAAATGATGAAATTTAAGAAAGGAATGATGAAGAGAAAAATCACTGAAGACCCACCAAAGACTTGACATCTTGTTTGTATCTCTGAATAAATCATATCTCTTCTCGCAGCAGTTATTATAAAACAAAATGATTTTTCCTAAAACTATATTTTAATCTTTGTTTTCATTGAAAGTGCAAAATAAAGAACAGGAGAAAGCTTTCACATACTTCTAAGTTACAGGTCTAGACTGGTAATCAAAAGGCATAATACACAGTGAAAAAATACATTCATTTTTATTCAAGACAGAACTTCTTTCTGTAATTCTCATTCCACAGACACCAAAACTAAAATAAAGCTCTCCATATATTTTACATCTATATTTGGTTCCTTTGATTTTTGTCAATGAGGTATAAAATGAACACACTAGATTGCAAATAAATTTGAAAATATTTCTTAAAATGTAAAAGCTGTAGCAGCTATACAAGTTATATATGCATAAGAGTCTACCAAGGAGATTCAGGGTCTATGTCTCATAGACCTTTACAATGGTTTTCTACTCCAAAAATGGTTTATGCACATTATTATACTTATTTTAACTCTATTTAATACTGGGACATAATCTCAAAGTCTACAGAATATAGATGCAACAGTTATCAGTACTGATACTCACTACTGTCTATTAATCACACAGCTACTCATGGAAAATATGTATTATCAATCTACATCAGGCTTCAATTTATTTTAAAACTTATCTTTTAAAAATTTCAAAGTTACCTGACAACCTATGTCAGGTTTATTTTATATTTGAAATCAAAGCCATTATTTGAGAGCAGCACAGGTTCTCCTCTTAGATGAAAGGGACAAATGCTCTTTCTTCTTGGTTTCAACTTCCACTTAGCCAGGTTTCCACTTAACTTTAAATGTGGCAAACAGAAGCAAGAGAGGTGGAAACATTGCCAGTGGCTGCATTTGCAGGGGATTGATACTTGACCAAGCAACTCTCTGACTACATTTCTACCTCTGCATATGCCTCAGTCATGTTTTAGATTTTAAATGTCCCCAAAGCCTCATGTGTTGGAGACATGGCCTCCAGTGCAATGCTCAGAGTTGGGGCCTTCAGGAGGTATTCAATCATGAATCCATTTATAGATTCATAGCTTAATGGGTTTTGAGGGACAGTCTTTATTATAAAAGCAAGTTCCCTCCACTGCCTGTCTTCTATGAGGCGAACGACTTTCCTCTGCCATTAGCTTCTGCCATGATGGACTGCCTCACTGTAGGCTCAAAAGCAACCAGACAAACTGACTATGGACTGAAACCTCTACAACTGTGAGCCAAATGAAACCTTTCCTCCTTCTAGGTTGTTTATCTCAGGTATTTTTCACAGCAATGCAAAGCTGACTAACACAGTCTCCAACCCAGGAAAGGTATCTTGGGTTAGTCCACCCATGCTTTAGCTTGGAGAAAGGCATTACTCAGAAGAGCAGAGTGTTGATACAGAGCCATTTCCTTCTTTCTAAAATGCCCTTTCCTTAAGGAGGAATGCATAGAGGTGTCCTCTGTGTATATGTGCACTTGGATTCCATATCATTGTTGAAAGTGATCATCCTAATGATGTCATTATATTGCAAGGACTAAATTTTCACACATGACATCATGCAAAAATTGCACGTGAAGGTATTTTATTGAGATATTGGTTTAGAAAACAATGAAATTCAGCCTAGTTTGCTTAGGGAAAGGATTTAAAGAGTAAATAATAAAATTAAGTTTTGGTTTGGCAGAGATATGTGTCTAATTTCTATTGAAATATTTGGAAAAGTAATCACTATACTCAGTATTCTTCTGTAATAGCCGTAATACTGAAAGAAGGTAAAAATAGCAAGAAAGTACATATTTTAATTGTAATATATATGAGTCATATTGATTTGAATAAAAAAACTATCATACATAACTTGACTTTCAAAAATAATTAATTCTGTACAACACAGAATTCTATTGTTAGATGTCAATAGAGAAAAACAAAGTGAAACAAACATTTGATTAAATATTACATACATTTTTGGATATTAGTTTTTATTTTAAAATATCCTGTATATTTATGCAAACCAGATTTTAAATAGACTAGTAAAAAGGAACAGTTTGCAAGAATATATAAATATAACTTTTTCTCTTTTGTTAAACCACTTTAGGATCTCTTGAAAAATTTTAATCCTTTTTCTAAAAATGTCTGGCATATTCTCTATTTAAAAACTGAACAATATCACAATCCATAAATTAACTCACAGAACTAAGCATCCTTTAAGGTTGAAACTTGTGAAATTGTCATTTTTCAGTTACAAAAATGACAGTTTCATAGGTTTTAGTGCAATAAACTCTTGGCGAATATCATTATCCATGAGAAGAAGCTTAAATGGACTCTTCCCATCTTTACTTGTAACTTTTAATATGAATCTTATACAATACGCTGTACTTTTTATCAGGAAAATGTAGGTATTCTTTATATTCTTCTTACCAAAGGAAGGAATAAAAAAGTAGTAATTCTTTCTTAAGGAAGAATTTGTAGAATAATTAACTCAGTCAAATGGCAAAGCAACCAAAATAAAAATAAGTTGTTATTTTTCTTCACTAGTGAAAAAAAATCACATATCAGAATTAAGAAAATATACAATAACTTACTTTGGTAGAGTTTTCAAGTGATTTTCTCTTAACTCCAAGATCCGCAATTTGACAAGTCTATAGAAAAGAATTATAAAAAATCACATTTTATTTCTGCATAAAAAGTGAATTAACATTATCATCATCCAAATAACTCTGCTCAAATATTTTTTACTATGGTTACGTATTTTGAAGAAATATGCCTATTGATTATGAATAGGCTTGCATCAACACATGTCTTTTCTAAAAGTAAAGATATTTCAAGGAAATCTTTGAATTCTGGTCTTCTAAATTTTCTTTGTTTTATAAAAATATATTCATCATTATGTATACTCTCATGCACTTAAGAGATTATCAAATATATGTTAAATATCAGGTGCTGTATTCACTGGAATCTAGCAATATGGTCTCTTAAGAGGCCATAAATGAACTTGAAAAGCAAATGGTAAGACTTTTTCATAATCTGTCTCTGTGACACTGTGTGAATTAATTCACCACTTCTCATTTTAGTTTCCTCATCTATCAGTGTGTGATAATAGTACCATATCCACAGGACCGAAAACATTAAGTGATAAATTATGTAAAGCATAATTCCTTGTATAAGTTTTAATAAATATTAGCTATTGCTAATTTCATTAATTACACAACAGGAAAAGTTCTATAGCATACCATATTTTGGTATAGGGACTCTAAAGTACACCTGTTAGCATTTCTGAACGTGTATGCACTTGGGAACCTGTGGTGTCACCTGTCCTGAGACAGTGCTGGGGCTGAGGACTCACGTGAAGAGTATGAACAATGTTCATAGTCCCTGTTGTTTGGTTGACATTTGTGATTGGGAATTTACCTTACATTTTTTTTAAACTTTTTATGTTCATTTATTGGTGCATTGTAAATTATAATTATACATTTTGATATATGTCAGGGTATGAACATCATACATGCACACATTGCACATTTAGCCCTCCTTACATTTGATTACTCGTTAAGGTTTGCAGTCTGGAACATACTATTGCTATCCATGTGTACACTGAGCTTTCAAAGATACTCAGATGAGGCTACGTTAGAACAGATTATTAACTGGATTCTTTGAATTCTTAGTGTTTAAGGAATATTTCACTATTTGAAATACTTCCCCTATAATATCCTATATTTGCTATGCATTCTGGGATTTATCTGCATTTCTTTCCCTTTCTTTTTTGTTTTGATTCCTATCAAGTTTCCACTTTAATTTTAACCTTATAACTCAATTTCTGTATGAAATAAAGCAATCCAGTTCTTCAGAGCATGCGAAGTTTACTCATCAAAAGAGGTTTCTTCAACATTTATATGCCTGAAGTCTTCTTGACAATTATACTAGTATGATGATATTTTGAGACTGATTTTGGCTTTTAAGAGCACACTCTCAGGTTTTCTTTCTTTTTTCATTTTTTTTTTTTTTTGCAGAACTGGGGATTGAACCCAGGGGCATTCTACCTCTGAGCTATACCCCCAGCCCTATATTTTGTTCTTTATTTTGAAATACGGTCTCACTAAGTTGTGGAGGGCCTCACTAAGTAGCTGAGGCTGGCCGGGAACCCAGATCCTCCTGTCTCAGCCTCCCAAGTACTAGGATTACAAGTGTGCGCCACCACACCTGGCTAGATTTTGGAAGGGATCTTAAGCATCCTTTTGTTAAAATACCCAACTGGAGGTTAAAAAACTTTTTAGATTATAATTATAAGGTAATGCATGTTTTGGCAGACAAAATTTTAATTTTAATCCCAAGTGGTTCTGGTACTGGTATTATATTTTCTGTTTACATCCTGCCCTCATTTTAGGACCACTTAAGAAGAACTGGCAAAAATTCAAGACAAAAAAGTGCATTAGGGTGATAATTAAATATTTTATGATTTGATAATTCGAAAGTATATTGTAGTGTTGCATTGTCATTCCAAATCACTTAGAAGCCAAACAAATGTTCTTATAAAAAAAATCTGTGAATCTTAAAACGTGCCCAATATATGGTATTTATAGGTATTATGATTTATTTATTTATTTTCATACTGGGGATTGAACTCAGGGTCATTCTACCTCTGAGCTACACCCCCAGCCCTATTTTTATTTTTGTTTTAAAACAGGGTCTTGCAATAAGTTGCTGAGGCTGGCCTCAAACTTGCGATCCTTCTATCTTGGTCTTCCAAGTATTGGGATTATAGGCATGCGCCACTATGCTCATCTAGGTGTTATCATATCTTGATCCACAAAAGTAAAGGAATCTGGGACTCATTACTGTGCTTTCAGTATGCAAGGATGCTAAATGTTAAGTGACTTCATTATTCCAGAGTTCTTAATGTCACGTACTAGCTTTGGCCAACAGATGAGTATTAGATTATGTTCTCTATCATTTGAACAATTTCAACAATGATCATTTAGAAAGACAGAACTCTCAGTGAAACTAAAATGTCTTGATTTTTAAAATATATCTTTTATACAAAAAAGTTCATTGCAGGGCACCTGGACCATATTTACAAATATATAAATGAAAATGAAAGTTACCCATAATTTTACTTCAAAGAAACCATCTCTTTATGTCATGCATGTTAATATTGGAAATATTGTTAATATTGAAATATATTTTGTTATAATACATTTTAAGACTTAACTTGTTGTAGGAATTAAAAATATTTTTTAAAAATAAGATTATTAACTGCTACATAGTATTATCATAGGAATACAAGTAACCAATCTCTTAGATAATGTGATTCTACTTTTTTCATTTTGTCAATAATGATAAAAATACTTGTCCATAAATCCTAGTGTGATATCTGGTGATGGTACAAGACATTTCTAGAAATGAATTACAAAGGCAATGGTTGTACATATTTTCAAGGCACACTGCCCACTGAAAGTCATAAAACTTTGCAATCCCATGAGCAGAGCATGAGGTTATCTCTGTCCTCATACTCTAAAAACAGTTTTTGCAATGGACTAGGACACAAAGGCCCTTTATTACCATTTTAATTTGCATTATATTTGTTAATTGTGATGACAAATATTTTTAACATGCTCACTGGTCATTTCTATGTTTTATTATAAATTGCCTGTTCATGTCATTTACCCATTTCCCCCCAAGATCTTTGTCTTCATATTCATGTGTAAGAATTCTTTATATATTAAAGATATAAATACTTTTTCACATATAGTTAAGATATTTTCCTAGTTTATTATTTAATCTTAAATTTTATTTCTGGCTTATTTTTAAAGTATGTAGGTGGTCAAATCTATTCATGACATTTTCCTTTACCTCTGTGTCTACAAAGGTATTTTGCAACCCCAGAGTCATAAATATTCATTTGTATTGTTTTCCCAGATCATTTTTGGTTTTATTTTTTATATTGAACTCTAATTCGTCTAGAACTTATTTGATTATTAATGCTATGTGAAGACCTAATTTTATTTTTTGCAGAAAGTTTCATTAATTAAGTCTTCTTTATTATATAATAATGAGGCCTATCTTTAATCACAACTGTCACTTTTGAAGCCTCATCTACGAGTGCTGATAAAGCACTTACTGAAGGTGAAATAAAGTTACATAATTCACATTTCTTATTCCTACCTTCCAAAATTGGCTGGAAGGAATTCAAGAAAGGCGTCATTCAGGTATAGCTGGGTCAGGTTCAGAAGCTGCGTGAAGCCATCAGGGAGTCTAAAAAGGAGTTAAAGTTTTAGTCACTGCATCAATGTTGCTATAGAAACAGAACAAAAATATATATCTCTGAGAAGAAAAAATAGAAATGTAATACATTTTCCAACTCTCCTTTGGTATCACAGTAATGGAAGAATTTATTGAGCATGTTGTTACAGCTTGAAATTTTGCCTGTTATTAAAATAAATGGCGTCCCCCCACCTCCATGCTGCAGTCCTACATGAGATTTATGTCACTGCTAAAGTCAGTGGCAGCATCTCTTAGCACTGGCCTAACCTTATGCACACCAGCCAATATGAAAATCTCAAGTTGTATGGCATGATTTTTCATTTTAAGATGAATACTCCTTTCTCAATAGAATATTCAGTATATAGTCAGGCAAGAATATCTATATATTTAATAATTTTGGTCAGTCATTAAAATTTGTGTATAATTTGTTACTATGATGAAGAAAGCTGTCTAATATAAAAAGGGAGGGAGTATGTCGACACCTTCCCTGTTCATTTCTTTAATGCAGACTCAACATGCTTATATATATTATGATTCAACTTAGTCTAATTCATATTTATTAAAAATGAGCAAGAACGTTGCAAAGATAATTAAACAGGATCACAAAGACTATAAGAGGCATTAAAAATTGAGAAAATATCCTTTGGGGGAACTTTAAAAATTAGATGAAATAATTATTTGAAGCATTAAATCTTTTTCACTAAAGAATATGTCATTCAAAGATTCCCCAGGAGACATTTTCTTGCGACGATATTAAAATTTTTTTCCCATAAGTAAATTTCTATTTAAACATTTTAATGCCTTTATCTGTAGCCCAGTCCATACTATGTTTGTTTATAAAATACTTCTAAGTAGCATTCAAATGTGCCTTCTCCACAAATTATAACCTGTATCCTTTCTTGCATTTTATACCATAGTATTTAAAGAGCCGTCTACACTGCTTGCCTTTTTACTACTCCTTAAACCATTCTTTTCTGGCATCTTCCCCAACTCTATTTCTGAAACTGCACTCATGAAAGCCTCCCATGACTCTTAAGCCTTGATTCCATTAGCTTCACTTCACTGAGTACCCCACACCGCCTAGCAACTGTTGCCACCATGGCGCGTCTCTCCTTCTTTGCTTCTAGTACACCAGTTTTCCTGTTTCTCCTCCTACTTTTGGGACATTGCATCTGAGTTTGATTTCATGGTTTCTCTTCCTCTGCCCAATCTTTGTTATGAAATGTTTTCTCTATATAAAGGAAGATATGTGTACACACAACAGAATGGAGATGTAGAAATCTTCTGTGTGCCCATTCCTCACTACACTGTTTTATTTGTCCCACAAATTCCTAGATGATGTTAACTATTTTGCTTTTTTAAAAGATCTTAACTATTTATCTATTTAATTCCATCAAAAAAGAAACTTGCATGTTTTGCATGTTTTTTCATATTATGTGAATCAAATTATACTGTGGACATTTTCCCAAGATTTTAAAAAATTCACACTAGATTTTTCACATTCATCCACTTTAATGTAAATGGTTGGCTATCATAGCCTAGTATGCCATTTATGAATATGCCACAATTTTTATTTACCAATTTTCTTCTAATTAACATTACACTTGTTTCTTGATTTTTGTTTTGCTATTACAAGCATTGCTTTTGTGAATACTTTTGAACATATACCCCTGTGTACCTTTAAAGAGGCTACTTAGGCTATATCCCTAAAAGTGACATTACTGGGTCATAAGAAATACAGATTTAAATGTATTAGATATAGCCAGATTTTATTCAAAGTAGTTCCATCTCTTTATAACCAAACCATTAGTGTAGATGAACTGCTTTTTCCCATGTCCTTCTTAATCCTTGGTTTTGTTTGTTTTTTTTTACTTCTATCAATTTCGTAGACATATAATAATAATAATAATAATAATAATAATACTCATTTCCTTGATTAGTTATAGACATTTTTCTTTTATAAGTTTACTAGCGATTTGTGTTTCCTCTTCTGTGAAAACACTTTTTAAAATTTTGCTCATTTTCCTACAGGTGCCCCACTCACATCTCCCAGCCTTTATCACTGGAATAACTTTATTCTGGAAAAACTGCTGACCGCTGGTGCCTTGTTTAGCTGCTGGAGGCTGCTCTGTTCATGCACACAACAGGCCATAATCGCAGGGAATCATTTTCCCTCAGAAGCAGTCCTCACCTACTGACTAGCAGCAATGCAAATATCTCAGCTCCCTCTGTCACTGTGTTGACAACTCCATGACAAGTTTAACACTGTTGTCACAGTTTCCCTGAGAGATTAACCTCCAGTGGCTTATACTAGTCACCAGCATTCCCTGGGGTCTTCGCCTGAACATACTGCCTATGTTCATTTTTAAATATCTACTTTGGGGAATCCACACTAAACACAATATTTCTATATTCACTTTTAGCAATTATTTTACATGTCCTATTGATTATTTTTGCTGTAAATATCTTATTCCATTTTGTATTCTGGAGTTGGATTATTTGAATGTGGCTTCATAGAGGATGTTTCCATAAGTTTGCTCTAAATAGAGGTAGGATTCATGAAAAGTACAAAAAGAAGGAGAAAGGAGGTAGGGGAAGGTGAGAATTTTTTTTTTAATGTAGAGGTAGCAAGATACCTGAGATGACTGTCAAGGAGCTGAATTCTAAAGTGAACACTCTGTGTATAAGAGAACTGGAAGTTAAGATTGAAAATATCAGTAGGGGATAGGGTTTAGAGCTTTGAATGTTTAGTTGAATTTCAACTCAAAGGTTTGAACTTGATCTAATGGCAATACAAAAATCTGTGGTAAAGAATTATCTTTTCTCTGTGTTTTCAGGTGTTGTAATGCATTAGATCTAGCTTACAACCTGATAGTCGGGTAGTTTTTATGACAATGGCACAGAGGTTAAACATATTTTAATTGAAATTTAACAACTATCTTACTTTGATGTCTTGGATCCTAGAGTCATTCATAGAAAGGAATTATTTATGACTTTTAAAAAAAGATCAGTGCAATATATGTAAAAGTAAAAGGTTATAAATCATTATTCTGAAAATTTACTTTAAAAGTGTCACTACTAATAAGTAAAAAAGGTGTTAAAAATGCTAATTTGCTCATTATAAAATCAGTTTGAAGTATCCAGCTTTCCTCAGTCTACTATTCTCCCTAAGTATGTATTAAATGGTATTGCTCTATTTCTTTGATCAAAAAATCTATTTCTTTATTGCTGCTTCTCTGGCAAGGCTTATGTCCCCCCCCAAAAAATCTGGCTTATTACATAGAACATTTCTTTCTAAAAAATTGACCACATGTTGCAGATTCAAATCACAAAACTGGACTACTAAAAATAAGTTATATGAAAAACTAGAATACAAAATAAAATTGTTTTTTTTGCCTGGGTAGAACACTATGTGCTGATATTTATTGAACTTTCTTCTTTAAAAATGCAGCTAACAGTGTATTTATGTAGTATGTCTCATTTAATAGCACCTTTAATACTATTTTTATTTTAATTCACCTCAACAAGTTTGTTGAATGGTTACTCTGTGCTGAAATTAAAATTAATGTCATTTTCCTATAGGGTTCCATTTATGGATTTAGTAGAAGGCTTATACCACATATGCTTTTTTTACTAGTTTTGAAAATTTTCCATTCCCAGGAAGGATAAAATATAAATTATTTGAAAATAAAGACTCTTCTAAACTATATAGTTTTGTATTTTGAAGATAGTAAGCAATAAAAAATGGATTAGATATTATCTGGAAAAGATACAGTCAGTAAGTCTGCTTAAGAGGATATTAAACTTTCTTTATTAATTTTATGGTATAATTCTTAGTTTTTAATAGGAACAGAAGCCCCGTGTGTAAATACCACCATTTCCAAAGGAATGTCTGAGGAACTGTGAGAAAGAAGATATTCCCTAGCAAGCTAGATATACTTGACAAAGATAACATTTATAAATTCTCTTTAGTCTCCTCCAAACTACTCAGTAAAATCCAATATTTTACACTAGGTAAACAACTCTCAATAATGAAATGATCTTACTATCCTAAAATAACTTAATGATTTTCCATATATGACTGATTTTGTTAAAAAATTCAAGGAAGATGTTTTGTAGATTAATAATTCTCTCTATAAGTAAACACTTGCCTTTTATTAATTCCTTAAATTAAAATGACATATTCAAACTACAGCAAAGAAAGGATAATAACAGAAAGAGATACCCATGTGGTTTAGCAGTCAAACACCTGGGCATTAATGTCCAAAGACCTGAGTTTGAATTATAGCTTTTCCATTTATTAGCTATGTGACTTTTGCAAATTACTTAACTTTATAATGTTCAGTTTCCTTATTTATAAAAAAATCAATTTCTCAGATTTGCTCCAATAATTAAATGATAACCTGTCCCATAGTAAAAATAATGAAATAAGAAGTTATACTACTTTTCCTTAGTATTTAGTCTGATCTTCTCATATCAACTAGAACACTATTTTAAATGCAGTTTTTTTTTTCAGTACTGGGAATTGAATCCAGGGTTTCATGCATGCTAGACAAGTGCTCTACCACTGAGCTACATACCCAGTCCTTTTTATTTTATTTTGAGACAGTGTCTCACTAAGTTGGTTAGGCTGATCCTGAATTTACAGACCGATTGCCTCTGGAGTAGCTGGGATTACAGGTGTCCACCACCTCACCTGGTTGTCTTTTTATTTTATTTTTATATACTTATTGTTGTATTGTAATTATGCATCATAGTGAGGCTCTAACAGACATGCTCATATCCCCTGATATATTTCCTTCCACATCCCACTCTGCTACTCCCTCCTTCTTCCCCGTCAGTGTTAGTGAGATTGGTACTGATACCTTCGTATATGGATATAGCATTATTTGAACTGTTTTCTTCCTCAATCCTCCTTTTCCCCCTCCATACCTCCTTTCCCCAATCCCCTTCAACTATTCTATTTATCTCTCCTCATTTATCTGAAGTCCCTTTTGTTTCCTACTTTCTCTCTAGCCTCCGCATATGAGAGAACATATGACCCTTGACTTTTTGATACTGGCTGATCTCACTTAGCATAAGATTCTCTAGTTTCATCCATTTCCTGAAATTGACATAGTTTTAGTTTTTTTCTTCATTGTAAGTACCACATTTTCTTTATCCATTTATCTGTTGATGGACACCTAGGTTGGTTTTATAATTTGACTGTATTTTTATAAGTGCTTATTTTCATTACTAGAATACATATTAAGATTGGCTGAAGATATAGTTGTTTCAACATTTTTATTTTGTAGTGCATTTTCTTTGGATGTTAAATGAAAACATGTTTTAGGCATCTGACCTCTAATATAATAATTATGCCACATAAAATTTAAAATTTTATATGCTATGATTAAAAGACCAATGTAAAAGCTTTTAGTGTAACTAGAAGGACATTTTACATCTGAATATTTTCATTTAAAGCTCAAAATTGTAAAATGAATATAGAAATATTCAAGAACATCTGGAAAACAAAGAGAAAATTATTACTTATAATTCTACCTCCTTAACACAACCATGATTACATTTCATGTATTTCTTTCTAATTTCCTATTAAGTGTTTTAACATTGCTGCAAACTCATATCATTATTTCTCCCTTTACTCTTATAATTTCTTTTAATTTTATAATATGAACAGTGACTACATAATCTATAATTCAAACTAGGACACTGTTGAAAGTTAAGAGGGAGCTAGTATTAAATACACCACATAAAAAAGAGTAAATAAAGTTTAGTTCGGTGAACATTTATAGGTTGGCATATGATCAGCCTACATAGAACCTTCATATCAACTTGGTAGATGTACCAGAATTTATTAGCAATTTCTTCATTGTTGAACATTGTGAGTACTTCAAATTTTTCAATGTATATCTTTCAATTTACACCAAGTAAAAATGCTTCTTCAGATATGGTAAAATATATTGAAGAGAATGCAGGAATTTAAATACTAGCCTCATATATTTCTATCTGTAAAAAAGTAATGATATTCATCTATATAATATAGTTATTGTGAAAATTAAAATGAAATAATATATCTAAAAGTCTGAGACATGATAGGTGGCCTTTGCATTTCTCATTGAATAGTTACTCTCAATTTTATTATGATAATATTCACTACTGACTTGGTTAAGGTATTCAGGGTATATGATGTAGTTTACATTTAAAAGTAACACTAGCCAGGCGTGGTGGTGCACACTTGTAATCCTAGTACTTGGCAGGCTGAGACCGGAGGATCTGGGTTTGTGGCCAGCCTCAGCTACTTAGTGAGGGCCTCCGCACCTTAGTGAGACCCTGTTTCAAAATAAAGAATAAAGCCGGGCGTGGTGGCACATGCTTGTAATCCCAACACTTTGGGAGGCGGAAACCGGAGGATCCAGGTTCGCGGCCAGCCTCAGCTCTCTCGCTCTCTCGCTCTCTCTGTCTCTCTCTCTCTACTTAGTGAGGCCCTCCGCAACTTCGTGAGACCCGGTTTCAAAATAAAGTATAAAAAATAGGGCCGGGGGTGTAGCGCAGAGGTAGAACGCCCCTGGGTTCAATCCCTGGTACCGAAAAAAAAAGAATAAAAAAATAGGGCTGGGGGGTGTAGCTTGGAGGTGAAATGCTCCTGGGTTCAATCCCCAGTACCACACAAAAAAAGTAACACTAAAACAGTTATAATCAAACCTATAACTTTTATATTCCAGTATTCTCATGACTTAATATTTCATAAATTTCTTAGGGCAAAGAAAATAACAGAAAAGCAATACTGACAAATCAATAGATCCAAGTCTAGTGTTTGAAAAGATCAATAAAACTGATAATTCTCTAGTCAGGCAAAAATTGAAAGAAGACACAATTCCAGGGATTAATGACTGGGCATCACTAGAGAATTTATAGGTATTAAAGGACCAATAAATAAATTTTATGAAAAACAATATTCCAATAATTGTTAAAGCTTATATGACGTATACAAATTCCTTAAAAAATACAAACTACTAAAAATCACTTGAGAAGAAATAGGTAGTTTGAATAGTCCTATAGCTATTATGAAAATTCAATTTGTAATGGAAAACATTCCCATAATAAAAACTCCAGGCCCAAGTGTCAGTACTGACAAATTCTACTAATATTTAATGAAGAAATAATACCAATTATATACAAATTCTTACAGAAAATAGAAGAGAACATTTTCCAACTCATTTTACCCTGATATCAAAACCAAAGAAATTACAAGAAAAAAATACTTCAGATGAACAGTCCATATGAATATGGATGGGAAAATCATTAAACATATTAGTAAATCAGATCAATCAATATATAAAAGTGAATAACACTTCATGGCCGAGAGGAGTTTATCCCTAGGGTGCAAAGTTGGACTGATATAAAAAAACATCAGTCTATGCAAGTCACTGTGTGATCAGACTAAAGAAGGAAAATATGACATGATCATGTCAATAGATGTTTAAGAAATGACTTTGACAAAATTCAGCAACCATCGACAATAATCACACTGAGAAAGGTGTGACAAACACCTTCTAAGGTGGCTCCCCGATCCTCACTTCCTGATGTTCATGCCTTTGTATAAGCTCCTGTGGAGTGTCGTCACGACTTGCTATTAATCAATAGAAAAATGAAAAGTGTGATGGGCTGTCACTTCCATAACTATATTCCATCATGTGCCCCTTTTTACCAGGAGACTCAGTCCCACAGAGCTGCTGTCCTTAAAGAAGCAATTTGCTATGTCGTGAACTTCTAATGGAAAGGATTACACCACAAGAAACTGCAGAGAACATTCAGGCCCCCACAGCACCCTTTAGCTAACAGCCAGCGAAAGCTACAACTATCACGTGCATAACCACAAGGAAATAAACTCTGCCAAGAGCCCAAGTGAGATTTGAAGTAGATTCTTCTCCAATTGAGTCTCCTGATGAGAGTACAGCCCAGTGCATACCTTGATTACAGCCTGGTGAAACTCTGAAGCAGGGAACACAGATAAGCCATGCCTAGATTCCTGAACCACAGAAATCAAGAGATAATAAATAGGCATGGTTTTAAGCTGCTAAATTTGCATAATTTGTAGCATTAGGAAACTAACATAGATTTTGGTACCTGGAATGAGGGTTCTGCTGTAACAAATTCCTAAACATACGGAGTAGCTTTGGAACCAAGGAGTGGGCACAGACTGGTGAATGTTAAACATGAATGATAGGTAGATAAAGCCGTATGTTCCTTTTAAGAGATTGTTGATAGAAATTGAAACTTTTATGCTCCTGCTGGTAAGGGCTCTGAAGGAAGTAAGTGGCAAGGTTATTGGAATTTTCTCAACCTGATAAAGTGCATATAAAAAAAGTAACAATAACAAGTCTACTTCTCTAAGATTGAAAATTTAATAGACCTGAAGAAAGTATGAAGATATACTATAATCAGAGATGAGAATGCTCAATATTTTTAAGATATAAATTCTAATCAAATTGATCTACAGGCTTAATGTAATATTGATCAAAATTCCAGCAGGTTTTTATATCTTTGGAGAAATTGGAAAGATGATTATAAAATTTATGTGGAGGATCAAAGGGCATAGAATAGCCCAAACAATTTCGATAAAGAACAAAATTGAAGGAAGAATTCTTGTTCTCTCTACTTCATGATTTACTGTAAAGCCACAGTAGTTAAGACTGTATGGAATTGGAGTAAGGACCAGCATAAAGATTAATGTAACAAAACAGAAAATCCAGAAACAGACCCAAACATATATGATTGACTGGTTCTCAACAAAGGTACCCAGGTAATTTTATGAAGAAAGAATAATTTTCCCAACAAATGATACTGGAACAACTGTCTATCCACATGCAATAAAGTAAAATAAAGCAAAATAAAGAACCAAGACTCTTATACCTTGCACATAAACAAAAGTAAACTTTGAATGGATCATAGACATAAGGTGTAAAACCCAAGCTCCAGAGAAAAGCAAAGGGGAAAGTTGTTGAGTAAGAATTCAGCAAAGATCTCATAGATATGAAAGCAGAGCACAGACTATGTCACAGTATTAAATAGGACTTCATCAAAATAAAAAGCTTTAATTTAAAGGGCACTATTTAGAATTTGAAGAGAAGAGCCAAAGAACTGGAGCAAATGCTTGCTAACAAATATCTGCTAAAGGATTTATATACAAAACATATAAATATTTTTATAATTCATTAATAAAACAACAACTGAAAAATATCTGAGTAATTACCAAAAAGCAATACATTTTATAAATACATGGAAATATGCTAATTAGATATTAAAATGTAAATTAAAACCACAATGAGATACCACATCTACTAGATTGGCTAAAATTAAAAAAAATAAAAATTTATAGTACCAAATGATGACACAGATGAGAAACAACTGAAAATCTAATATATTGAGGATGGTAATGTACAATTGAATAGCTGTTTTGGAAAGCAGTTTAGAAGTTTTTATAATGTTAAACACACAGGTACTATATTACCCAGAAAACTACTCCTAGGTGTTTAAGCAATAGAAATGAAAACATATGCTTAAACATCTGTACATAATTTATAGCAGCAGTATTCATCATAGTCCCAAACTGGAACCAACCTACGTGTTTCTCAACTGATAGATACACAAATCACATTATATCCATACAATGGGATACTACCTAGCAATAAAGGGGAGTGAGGTATTGATTACTGAAACAACATGGGTAAATCTCAAAATCATACGTTAAGCAAAAGAAACCAGACACAAAAGTATGGTATCATTTATTTGACATTTTGGGGATAATAATCAGATCAGTAGGTAACTGAGCTGATAGAACTTTTGGGGATGTTTGAAATAATCTATATATTGATTATGGTAATAGTCACATGACTGTAAAATTTATAAAAATTCATTGATTCATATACCTAAGATGAATTTTACTCATGTAGCATATCGTTAAAAGCCTGACTTTATTTTTTATTTTATTTTATTTTTTTTTTGCGGTACCGGGGATTGAACCCAGGGGCGTTCTACCTCCGCGCTACACCCCCGGCCCTATTTTTTTTATACTTTATTTTGAAACCGGGTCTCACGAAGTTGCGGAGGGCCTTACTAAGTAAAGAGAGAGAGGGAGAGAGAGAGAGAGAGAGAGAGAGAGAGAGAGCTGAGGCTGGCCGCGAACCCGGATCCTCCGGTCTCCGCCTCCCAAAGTACTGGGATTACAAGCGTGCGCCACCACGCCCGGCCAAAAGCCCGACTTTAAAAATTAATATACTACTTAAAATTTACTTTCAATTGAGTATTTTTATGAATTCCAAAACTGTTTAACATTTCCAGTGTTAAGCATACTTTAATGAAATAGGTAATATATCTCATCTTTTAAAAAGTTAAACATATGAAAGGAATATAGAGACATATCCAATAAACTATAGACTTTAAACATTTAAAGATATAAGTTGTCATCTGGCTTTCACCCTCAAAGACCTACCGAGATCCCAAATCAGATGAGCTATTAGAATTAATGAATAGAAAAAGCCCAATTCATCATCTACCCTGGATTGTATGACTTGTTTGTAGTCCTGGTGTAAGAAGTGAGTAACATTTATTTCATTGAAATGTTGAGAAAATTGCACTAGATCTAAGAGTTTTGGGAAAAGATTGTTAGGGTGTTTGTTCACTCCATATTCTACTTTTGAGGTAGAAAAATGTAGCTTTCAAACACATTTTATTGCTCGATGCTCCACACTTTCTACAAAAGGCCTCAACTTATTCCACAAACCACTCACTGTAAAGCCGTCTTTCTTCTTTTATTATTCTTTTAGTTGACATTTATTTATTTTATGTAAATACATCTTTCTAAAGTTATGTTTCATTCTTTTACATCCTATCCCTATTCCCACTTCTAATGAATGGCCACTTGCCATGATCCATAGGGATCACGGATTCCTCTCCTCAACTATACTGGTATAAACTCTCCCTTCATCTCCACTTTGACAAACTTCTCTGTTTTCTTCTGGTAGTACTTGATTCATTAAATGCCTTTCCACTGGGCTTTCTCCTAGTCTCCCCAACTTCATGTGGACAAAGGACTGAGGGATTTTGCTCAAATCCTACTGTCATATTTTTATAATTAACATGATATATTACCCTGGAAACTTAGCATCTGTATCCCAGCACCACTGATTTGTTTAAATATCTTCCAAATATTCCTATAACTGTCAATAGCCTTTTCAGATTTTATCTCTACTTTCATTTAACTTTAACATTCAGGTTCATGGCTCATCCAATTCATTTACTTCATAATTTTTTAACTTGTTTCCACAGATCTCTGTTATTACGTCAACCCTTAATTCATCAACATAATCACATTCAGATCTCATTTTCTCATGGAATTTCTTAATAGATTTTGAACCACAAATATCACACATATCTTTACTGTTCATATCTTCCATTTAGCTATCTTCATAGCATTATCTCTTTGCCCTTGCTGCAATATCTGGAACACAAATACTGTCTATTTCCAGTCATATTTAATTTCTTTTATCCATACAATCAGCTATTTTAATGTACTTATCAATACCCTAATATCTTGCATCTCTTGATCTTCCATCAGGTTCTTGATACTAATTCCCACCACGACTATAATAGTTGTTTTCTTAGTATTGACTCTTATGTGTGGAGAGGTACAGAAAAATAACGATGTGATGATATAATTTACTTTGAAGCAATGATATCTTGGGCCAGCTGGGCCTTCATTCCTACTTAGAAATGTTTTAAATAATCTTTTGTTGAACTATCCTGAATTACTTATGTCTTTCCCCTCACTATATTAAGTGATACATTTAAGGTTCAATTATCATGTAAATCTCATCAATTGTAGTACATTATTATCCAACAGAAATATAAATGTTAATAAGATTAAATCATACTTACTTAGAGATGGGATTGACACTGGCTTCAATAATTGTTAAACACTTACAGCACTTAATGTTTTCTGGAAATTCTTGTACACCTAAAAGGTGAAAAAATAAAACAACACCCAAAAGTACATAAAAATGTTCCAACAAACTATAGTTCTAACATTAAGAATAAGTAATTAAAACTGTGAGTCAATAGTCTAAACACCATTTAGGATAAACATTTAAGTAGAAATGATAATACATTAATGTCACATACTATACACATGTATGCATATATTTTTCTAATACAAGTTGAGTGTTACATAATATTTTATATTACTAATTGAAATTGGACATAAAATGGAGAACAACTGTATTTGGCATTAGATAGATCTTGGCTATTTGCTAACCTAAATAAAATAGCTTAAACTAGCTATTCTAATGCCAGTTCTAGGGAGGAGAATTAGCAGATATAAAGAAAAAGAAAGATAAAATACCATTTTATAAGATTGGGAAGAATGAACGCATAAATGTGAAAAACACTTATGGACATATCACAAAACTGACAGACATTTCCAAACTAATGCAGGACTTTAACAAATTGTATGCAATATTTTGTTTTTGTTTGTTTGCTGCAGAGTATTGTTCTGCATCTGTCTGGAAGTGTGAAGAGATGAGCGGCCTTCCTTGGGTTCTCCCTGGCGTCTCTGAGGTAGCCACCCTGGCTAATTGCCCTTGGAGAATTGCTCATCTGCTGTCACAGCTGTGCTATTGGCTATGTGACAGAAAAACACAGTTTTTTTTCCTCCCTATGAAACTGAAAATCAACAAGCCACAAACCTAATCCATAAGTGAGAGAATCAGAGGAATAAAAGATGCAGGGACATTTCAATTAGTTGAGACAAATGAATCAAATACTGTAGGCCCTGTAAAAGTTAGAAGTCAAGTCAGCCATGTAAAACTGTAACTATACACCTGTAGTACCTCTTTCTCTCAATTGTAAGAACTATTGTTAATGATGCAAAAGTTCCTCTAAAGATTTAGTCTTGCTCAGTGTTTCAATCTGACAGAAGGATAAGGAACATTTTGTGGCAGTTACATAGGTGAACTCTTTGATAATGGATACTCAAGAAAAAAAAGATGCCACTGGCCTAGATTCTGTTAATCTAGATTGCCATCCACAGAACCCTGATGCCCAATGAGACAGCAGGAGGGTATCCAAATCCAAGACAGGTCATTGATTCATTGTAAAGTAAGGATATGAAGGAGGGTATGGGATGTTTTTAACCCATTTCTCCCTATCTGAAATGTCATCAGAAATTATGTTGTCCTAAAATTATTGCTGAAATATATTGGCTTCCAAATTAGAATGAAAGGAAGTATGGGATCTCCACTAAGTATGAATTCAATGAGAAAGCCTGATTCTCTTTGTTTGGAAGGACACAATACCTCGAGATGCTATCCTTAAGTGGACATTAAAATGGCAAGTCAATAAGGTAACCTTTGACCCATCCTCAACATTTTCCCTTAACATTTACATTTGTTTTGTATATCTGTAAACAACAGGGGTGTAGGCTTCTTTTCTCTCTTTAGCTTTTTCTTTTAAGTCTCTGATATGGGTTCATTTCAAGCTGTTGTGCCTCATGCTATATCTCCACAGGCCTTAAGATGATATTTCCTTAAATTATGTGTAAACAAAAACATACCGGCAGAAGTAAATTAAAATACTATTTTAAGGAAAAGGCTATCCTCATTTTATAATGAAAATGGAATTGCCTACTGTGGTGGAAGTGTTATTACATTACTCGTTCACAAACATGTACTTTGTTGTTCAGTTTAAATGCAAGATCATTCAGAGGAAAGTCTGCTGGCTTCAGATGGAACCCGGCTTCATTGTTACAGATTGGATAACTCTAGGCAAGTCATTTATACTCTCAATTTCTCAACTTCCTACTCTGAAAAATAATGATTGTAGGAATGATTCAATCACAGAAATGTAGTGAGGATTGAAAGAGATAATATAGTTAAGCAACTGATGTGAAGTGCCATAATAATGTTATCTGTGATTATTAGAAATAAAAAAGAAGCAGAGGTGTCAGTCATCAGAAGAATCAATATTCATATCAAAATGAATCAGCGTGAAGCATAATTTGTAAAATTTACCTTAAAGAACACAGAAAAGTGGTAGGAATTAGAGTGCTAAAAGACTACCAATATCTAATCAATATGGCAGCTGATATTAATGCTCTTACAGATGAGAAGAGAATTTAATGTATATATGAGTAATATATAAAATTACATACTTAAATTATATATTTATATAGGTGATTTATTTACATAATTATAAGCTATTATATATGTATACTTAAATCACATGTGCACACTTTTAAAACATACATTTAATATGTGTATATATGATTATATATGTGTAAATATATATTGCTATTAAAAGTGTGACATTATAAGACTAATAATGCTGGAGTCACACTTTTAGAGTTGCTGTGTGTCTTGGGGTATATATCTAAAGGAAATAAGGTCACCATCCTTAAGAGATATTTGCACTCTCACATTCCTTGCGGCATTACTCAGTCACCAAGATTCGAACTAACAAAAGTGCCCATTGGATGAATGGATAAAGAAAATGTGATATTGATGTATTCATAACAATGAAACACTGTTTGGCTGTAAAGAAGAAGGAAAGCCTGCCATTTGCAGTAAGATGTATGAACCAGGAGGACATTATTCTAAGTGAAATAACCCAGAAACAGAAATAATTATTACATCAACCCATGCATATGAGAAATCTAAAAAAAATTGAACTTATAGAAACAGAAAGTAGAATGGTGGTTACCAGACACTGGGGATCAAGTGATTAAAATTTTCAGTTATAAGATGAATAAGTTCTAGATAGCTAATATAGACTATATTGATTACAGTTACTCAGATTGTAGTATATACTTAAAAATCAGATTTTTAAAACTGATAAAAGTAAGTTAAATAAGAATGAATTTTAAGTTCTGATTAAACAAAGCTAAATGCCAGCTCTAAAACAAGGACAATGTTAAAAAGTATTTTAAAATATTTTTCACTGGGATATATCAGGCCTCCCACCAAAATATAAAGACAAGGAATCCCTTAAAACCTTAAAACCATGCTATTGTATAAAACAAATTTTATATAATAAATACTAATTGGTCTCAAAGAGATCAGAATGTACCTGCTATGGTCTGAATGTTTCTGTTCCCCCCAAATTCATGCGTTTAAATTCTAACTCCCCAAGTGATGGTATTGGGGGTGGGGCCATTTGAAGATAATTAGGTCATGGGGGTTCAGCCCTCATGAATAGGGTTAGTTCCCTTAGAAAAGATTTCCCAGAGCACTGTCTTACCCCTTCTACCATGGGAGGACACAGTAAAAAGGGACAGCTGTCTGTGCCTCTTTTCTGAGGGTGCTCAGGGACTCATACCACAGGAGGGCTGTCTATGAGGAATGAGCCCTTATCAGACTCTTCCAGCTCCTTGACTGTGGTGTTCACAAGCTATATAGTTTGCAGTATTTTGTTATAGATCCTCCATAGTACATTTAAAAACCAATAAACAAATACTCTCTAAGCTCAGAATATTCTAAGTTCAGAATTAAGTTCAGATAAATGAATGGCTATCACTGAAAAATGCTTCCTGCGCCAGGCATGGTGGCGCACGCTTGTAATCCCAGTACTTGGGAGGCTGAGACCAGAGGATCTGGGTTCACGACCAGCTTCAGCTACTTAGTGAGGCCCTCCGCAACTTCGTGAGACCCTGCTTCAAAATCAAGAATAAAAAATAGGGCTGGGGGTGTAGGACTGTGGGTGTAGCTCAATGGTTGAATGCTCCTGGATTCAATCCCCAGTAATGCAAAAAAAAAAAAAAAAAGAAAAGAAAAAGAAAACCACTTCGTGGTGCCGATCCTGGCTATTTCGGGGACTTCAAAGGAGGATCAAGCCATGCTGTGAGTTGGGAGCCCTGCCAAATGAATAACATAGGTAGAATTTTAAGAAGTTGCCTGGTTCTTGCTAAACAGTGGGTTAAGGGCATTTAAAATGAAAAAGACAGCCAATCTGCTGAGAATACTAGAAAGAAAAGCCAACAAATATTTCAACTTAACTGAGCTGAAAATAAGCTGCTGCATGGTTAGAAGTAATAAATTCCTAGATTTTAAAGTAGAGGCATCTTCATCTCTTTCCAGATGTTTTGTTCAATGGTTAAGTTCTCAATATTTTTATTTTGCATGCACGATTTTTCAAGGAGCTTCTAAAGGATATTTGCCACCAAAATGATAGAGTAAACAAGAAATATGGTAACCAGGAACCAGATGGTCCAAAAAAAAGAAAGGTAAGGGAATCCCCAGAATGAAGGTGAAAATACTTCAAGGCCACACCTTGCAGCAGGCTTGGAGAGCCCGCGGCCTAGACTGGAGCAGGTTAGAAAACTAGCGAATTTTCGCCAATAAGATGTCAATGATAGAACGACTGATGTGTTTAAATATATTGGCAGGAAATTTATACAACATAGAGAAAGTTCTGGGTTGGAGTGATGAAAAATATACAAAAACCTAAGCAATAAATAAACAAGACAATTATGAAATTCAGGGAAAATGAGATATGGCAGAACAGTAAGAGCACATATAGAACTTCAGCTGTGTAGTAGATGGAATTTATGCTCAGAAATATTTTTGCTGAGGTTTTCACAGGTACTTTAATTTGCTTATGAAAGCTGGAGCATATTTGGAAAAATAGGTTACCAGGGGAACTTTTACCATGTATATTAATATATGGGCCATGGAACTCAGAAAATTCTTAGAACATATCTTCACCTTGTAGTTCAACCACACCTGGACAGGTAGTACGGTACAGGAGTTAAAGGTACAGGTTGTAAAGGGTGTCCGTCCCAGTGTCACTTAACTAGCAATGGATCCTTGAGCAGACATTATATTATTTGAATATCATCTACTCATTTCTCATCTAATTCATAGGGTTGTTCAAGTATTTGATGGTATGAATGTAAAGCCCTTAATATCACATCTGGCACTTAATAATTGCCCAATAAATAATAGATAAAATTCTTGTATTAATAAGAGGGCAGGTCATTTACACTTCCATATGCCACTGTACAAAATCATTTTTTAAATAATTCTGTGGGGAACCTAGATTAGGCAATACTATTTTCATTTTATGAATGTTGAACTACATATTCAGAAAGATCATATCTTTTAAAATATTATTTAAATTACATGATTACTTAAATATCTAATGAGTATTTACAGATGAAAATGGATATAGGGATAATGTAATCCATTTGTAGCACCATAGCTTTTATTTCTTTTTAAGCCATTATGCTGCCTCCTATTAAAATTGTTAGACTTGACTTTGGAGCCCAATATATATATGTTTAATAGATATATAAAATGTATGTTTAACATATATAAAATAAATAATATTTAATATATTAAATATAGCAACTATATTATAGTAAATATATAAATATATAGTAAATATATTAAATATAGTATATATTAAATATATTTGTTATACATATAATTATAAAATATATATAAATATAGATTTTATATATATATTTGTTATACATATAATTATGTACATGCATATAAATATATCCACATGTATTTTCTAAGATAAACTTTGATTTGATTCTGAAATTAATTCACTCAGAAATAGGGGAATAAGTAGGCTTCACTTTAGCAATATATTTTGTTTGAAACATTTTGCATTGTGATTACTGTAGAAAATAGGATCAAACAGTTGAAGATCGCATAATCTAAGTTTTAATCCCTATTTTTCAGTTGAGACATCACAAAAACTTTGTCTCACAGTCCTATAATGTGCTCTGTTCTAAGGTGATTCACAGGTTCCCTTCTTTTGAGACTCCCTGGAGACTCAAGTTCATTATACTTAGACTAGATTGAAATCTAGGCTGAACAAACATTCATAGTAGGGACACACTCTAAAATAATTACATGGGAAACATTATGTTTATAAGCAAAATGCTATGTTCAATTTTAAGAATGGACAATTGCCCTATTCACAAATAACAAATGATATCAATAAATATTTACTCTCCAAACTAGAACACTGTGGTAGTATTTCCCCAATATGTTCATTTCAGTAACTATATCACAATTCTAATTTGACTATGTTCACAGAAATACTGCCAAACGAGAACAACATTTCTGCATTCTAAACTCAAAGCCACTGAACTTGCCACTCATCTCTTCCTCACTGTGTTCTAGCCATACTGGTTCCCTTGCTAGCTCTAGAGCATCACGGGTGCACTTGTGCCTGAGAACATCTTCACTGTCTGTTCCTTCTGCGTTTTGTTTCTGAACTTAGAAAAATTTTAAATGCAACGGAACTAATAAAAATTGCACAAACAAATTATTATCCTGAAGTTGAAAAGAAGTAATAGGTTATTATGCCTGCTATATCTGATTAATTAATTCTATTCTTTTTCCCTTTTTAAAATATCAGGTGAAGATGTATAAAACATTCCTGCTCAACTCTTAATTATTCAAGAATGAAGCCACTTTGTTATCCACGTTTAAGAGTTCTTCATTCCTGATACTTATTCTGTTTCCTGCTCACTCCATTTGACCATCTCACTGCTCCCTCAATTCTTTCACCAGAGGGTATGCCCAAGGGAAAGGAAGGAACTGAAATCAACTGGATACCGCTCTTTCCTACCAGTCACAGGAGAGACTGAGTCATGAATGAATTTACATTTTAGTATACTTGGTTAATTGCTTTGTTTGGTTACCCTGTCAATTACTAAGCAGACAGCAATGTCTTAACAGAGGACCTTAAACCTATAGTTAATATAGTTTTCCACTTTTTATAATAAAAATATTGCTGAATTTTGTGCAGGGTGAGATAGGGGTGCAATTTCATTCTTTTACACATGTATACCCAGTTTTCCCAGCACCATTTGTTCAAAAGGCTGTCTTCTCAATAGAGTAGGAATAAAACCACCATATGATCCAGGTACATCATACCTCATTATCTTTCCGAAAGTATTAAAATCAGAGTACTATAATGATATGTGAATATCCATGTTTACAGCAGCACAATTCACAATAGCCAAATTATGGAACCGACCAAAGTGTCCATCAATAGGTGAATGGATAAAGAAAATGTGGTATAAGCCGGGCATGGTGGGGCATGCTTGTAATCCCAGGACTTGGGAGGCTGAGACTAGAGGATCTGGGTTCGCAGCCAGCCTCAGCTACTTAGTGAGGCCCTCCGCAACTTAGTGAGACCCTGTTTCAAAATAAATAATAAAAAAAATAGGGCTGGAGTGTAGCTCAGAGGTAGAATGCCCTTGGGTTCAATCCCCAGTACCAGAAAAATGAAAAAGAAAAAAGAAAATGTGGTATATATACACACAATGGAATTTTACTCAGCAATAAAGAACAAAATTATGTCCTTTGCAGGAAAATGGATGGAAGTAGAGAATATTATGCTAATATTATTCTGAGATCAGCCAGTCTCAGAAAGTCAAGGGTCATATGTTTTCTCTCATATGTGGAAGCTAGAGAGAAAACAGAGAACAAAAGGAACTTCAGATAAATGAAGGAAGACACCAGTAGAATAGTGGAAAGGGACTGGGGAGGAAAGAGGGAAGGGGTAAAAGGAGAGTTGATGAAGTAAACAGTTCAAATAATGCTATGTCCATATATGAAGGTTTTACTACCAATCTCACTCACATGCACAGGGAGGGAGAAGAGGGGCAGGGTGGGAGATGGAAGGAAGTGCACTAAGTGCTGTGTGCATGTATGTTTGTATCACTTTGAGCCTCACTATGATGTATAATTACAATGCACCAATAAAAAAATAAAAATAAAAAAGATTCCCGATATAAAAATGGAAACAAAAACTAATTGCTATTAAATCTTGTGTTAGGCTAGGCTTTAAATAGGTTTTAAATGGATATTAAAGTATGAAAACAAACACTTCTCCCAGTGCAAAAGATAAGTATGAATCTAAGTGTAGGAAACAATTTTGTCATTATTAAACAATAATGCTTAACAATATTGCTTAACAATAGCAATAGAACATCGATTCTTGTGGCTATTAATGGAAGATCCTTGAAAGAAAAATAAAACTCTAAGAATTTCTGCACTATGTGAATGATCTCTTAATCTCACTTTATTAATATATTTGTTTTATGTATTATAATTTTACCTGTCCTCATCTACTTTCTCATCTAAATCCTGATCTAAATAACATCCATATGAATGAATTTAAAGTCTATCATTTGCATGAGAATTTATTCAACTATTTTAAGGCTCCTTCTCTTAATGTCTATTGTTTTAGATTGTATTGCGTCTGTAATTAAACAAGACTAGAAAATAATGAAACACTGAATGTGATTATGAGTTCAGGAATCAATCACTGCTTTGCCATGTTCTGTATATGATTCTCTGATTGAATCACTATTTAATTATAAGTTCCTGGAGAAGGAAGAGCCAGTCACACATTCAACAAATATTTATTGAGTGCCTATTCTGTGTTGGTAAGTGATAAACATTGAGGATATAGTAAGAAAAAGATGGATGATTCTCTTTATTTGTGGAGCTTATATCTTAGTAGGGTAATGCATACAGAAACCATACAAATTAATATAAACATAGAATATATACTGTATTTTAGCAAGTGCTATGGGAGAAAGGTAATTCAATCAGAATAAGGTGGATCAGGAATGCCTGGAAATTTCAGATTTAACTGGGGTAACTACTGTGTGACTCCCTGGGGTGATGGCATTTGAGCAAAAACTTGGAGGAGGTCAGATTATTAAAGATACAGATGTCTGGGTGTCTGAGGGTGGACAGTAAGAACAGTTTTGACAGAGAGAGTGAAGATGCTCTAAGGTACAAGTGCATTTGGTATATTCTAGAAAGAGCAAGGAGGCCAGTATGGGTAGAACACAGTGAAGAAGAGAATAGCAAAAAATTAGGTTGGAGAGTCAATAGGGGTACGGAGGAGGGAAATTGGGTGCAAAAAGATCACTGAATAGCATTCTCTTTAAAAAGAATGGAGGCTATTAGAGGTTATTGTAGTAAAAACCAGGAAGAAATATAATGGTGGGTTTCATCTGGGTGGGAGAAGAGGAGGGAGTGAGAAGGGACTGGAATCTGGGTGTTTTTTGAATGTAAGACCAGTAGGATTTCTAGATGAATTTGATGTGGGATATTAAAAAAAAGAATCAAAGATGACTCTTGAATTTTGCCCTGAGCAACTTGAAAGTTGAAGTTATCTTCAACTTAGATAAAAAAAAAAACAATGTGTGGACTAGGTTTTAGAGAGAAGACAGAGTTCAATTTTAGACATAGGAGGTTTCAGGTAGATATTTGGATATAAACTTAAGAGTTTAAAAGAGAAATCTATACTGTAAATGAAGAAATTGGGGTTTCATTTCTATAGACAGTATTTAAAGCATGAGACAAAATTCAGCACCAATGATGTGAGTGTAGAGAATGAAGAAAAGAGAAGCAAGCATTGAACCATGATGCAGTCCAAAATGAGGGTGGGAAGAAGAGGAGGGATCAACCAAGGAGATTGAATGAGGGAAATCAATGAGATGGACGGGAAAAATAGAGAGAACTGACTTCTAGAATTCAAATGAAGAAATTTTTTTTTTAAGTAGGAAAAAGTAATCAACTATTTCAAGTGATACTGATAGGTCAAGTAAGAGGATAACCAATAGCTGCCATTGGATTTAATCACCAGGTCACTGAGCTCTTGGCTGGAATGTTCTTGGTGGAGTAATGAGGCTTAAAGAATGGACTAGGTTTAATAGAGCAGAAGAGGAGAGGAATTGTAGATGGAGAAAGATATATATCTAAAGCTTTTGCTGTAAGGGAGTGGGAGACTATCAGGGCAAGAGGAGCCAAGTTTTAATTTTTTTTGGTATGGATAAAATAGCAGATATACGTATGCTGATTAAAATAATCAAGGAGGAGTAGGGAAAAATCTAGACAATGTAGAACAAAGTGGGGAGAATTGTTGGAGTGATATCCTTGGTCAGGTAAGAGGAGATGGTTATCTAGTAGAGGGATTCACTTTAAGGAGGAGCAAGTATAGTTCACATGAGGTAGAGATCAGAGAGCCTGGGCACAGAAGCTGGTAGGTGGGCAGATATGATATTGAGAGTCTGTGGAAGTTCTCTTCTGAGAGCTTCAGTTTTCTCAATGGAGTAGGACCAGTAGTCATGAAGATGGAAGAGAGGGTATGGGAGGTTTGAAGACAGAGAACTTGTGATGGAGAAGTACAAAATGATTGTTGGGAATCTTTAAGGCTGCACCTCAGATTTGTATTCATGAATTCAATGTGATACTAATTGGTGTAGTGCTTTTTCCAGTCCCATTCAATAATAGGTGGTAAGTTAATGCAGCCAGAGTTGTTGTTTTGCTGAGCAATGCATAGTGACATGAGAGAGGTGCAAAGGTGTCAAGGGGGTCCACAGAGAGTAATTCGCTGATGAAGCATAGAATTTGAACCATGTAAAAAAGGCAGAGAAATTATCAAGACTGCAGGGTGGATACAGGAGAGGATAGAAGAATTAATGGATTTGTGGTTTTAAGGGGATCAAAGATGGTTGCAGCCAAGGGATTTGGAAAGGTAGTAGCACGGGATCAGAGACTGGGACTCATCCATTGACATTCAATTTCTTGGTATTCCCAAGAGTATCTGTGTTAAACCTAGATAAATAATGGAAACTTAGTAAGTGCTTGTTAAGTTGCATCTAATATTTTCACATCAATATCTTGAAGCAATGAACTAAAATACTTCACAAATATAGAAACACTTGGTTTCAGATTCACTTGATATAGATTCTAGTTACCTGTTTCAAGATGAAAAGGACAACTATCTCTCTCCATACAAATGTAATGCAGTAGATTTATAAATACCAAATTTTAAATGATTTAGTATTCCTTCAAATGCATACAAATTGCTTCTTATAAATTTTTGTGCAAATCAAAATTCATGAAAATAGTTATAGATAGTACATACTGTATGCTTATGTGATCTGAACTTTGTAAATATCATCATCCCAAATGGTTTACTTTGTTATATAAGCACCATATGCTGATAAAAGGTAAAAAACCTAATGTATATTATATAAAACAGAGTAAGGAAAACATATTTATGGGGCTTAAAATTTTTCTCTGATATTTTAATTGTGATATCAATTTTTGTAATTGTATTTTTCAATTTCGAGAAGGCAGAAAGATTGTTTTTATATCTAATGAATTGGATTAGACTTAGGAGCAGAAAAATGGAGTTTATTGAGAAGATGTAAGTACTTGTTATGGTTAGATATAGAATTTCCCCTGAAGAGCTCATGTATTAGTGTTCAGAGCTGATGTAATTAAATCATGAGGGTTACAACATCAGTGGATAAATCCATTGTAATAGATTTACTGGGTGGGAACCTAGGCAGGTGGTGTGTGGCTGTAAAAGACTGTGCTTTTGTCTTTGAATCCTCTTGCTTGCTTGCTCTCTCTGCTTCCAGCCTCCATGATGTGAGAGCAGAGCCTTTGTGCTCTCCCCCTCTCTCTGCTTCCTGCTGCCATGCCCTGAGTTCTGCAGATCTGGTTTGACATGGACTGAACCCTGAAATCCCCAAAACTCTGAGCAAATAAATCTTTCTTTCTAAGTTGTGTGGTCAATTGTTTTGGATTACAGCAGTGAGAATGTTGACTGATACAGTACATTATTTCATTCTCACAAAAATTTTGTAAGGTTTCATTCTCATTTAACTAATGAAGAAACTGAAGCTCAAAGGTTAGAGAGGATTGAAATCAGGCCAAACTTGTTCCAAACATTGTCATATTTTACCTGTGCTAAACCAGGTCTATTGAATCTAAGATTTAAACTACTGTAGGATATAGTTTTTAGCTACGCAAAATTGACGTAGAGCACTAAAACAGAGCAATCTGTATTGTATTTGCTTTATACTTACTCTCTGGGTCAAAAGCAAACAACTCCAACTTTTTGGAACTCAGAATTTTTTTATTGGTGCATTGCAATTATATATCACATGAGGTTTGGAGTGATAGAAACATACAAATGCACACAGCATTTGGTATGGAACTCAGAATTTGACTGTTCTCAAGACTGACCATGTAACATCTTTAAAGGGGCATAGTAAGTTGCATTTGTTCTATAATAGTATCAAATTTCTGCAACATTCAGTGTTTTGTTCATGAAATAAAGTCCTTTTTTCTGAATCTGATATACTGACAAGGAGCACTGGAATCTTATTTCAGAATTTTTGTATTCTTTACATAAAACTTGGCTAATAGCTATTAGAAGGAGCAAATAAGGGGCCTACTCAAAATAGTTATGAACAAATTAAAACAGATGGTCCCATAGAGGAGGTCATCTACTATTCTTACTTTGTGTAGAGGCAAACCCTCACACATACCAAAAAAGAAAAAAGGAAAAAAAAAAAGGTCAGTACCACCTATGATGAACTCAAGTCAACATGGAAAAGTTCAATTGCATTTATTACTTTCATTTGAAGAAGATAGTGCAATATTAACTATTTTGTGATGATTTTTTGCCCAGAAAACAAAAACAAAATAAAAAAATTGATATATAAAAGGGTGAAGTTTAATTTTATTTTAAAAATTAGCTTGTGTATAAATTTGCTTTTATCAAGGATATTTGGCAAGTGGTGCAATACTCTCTTGGGTAAGAAGTACTGATTGGAAGGAGATTTCAGAGGAGAAACTTACTATATAGTAAAAAAGAAAAATCATACAAGTATTCAGTTAGTAAATTTGGGAGAGAATTTGTCCAGGAGAGGGAGAGGGAGAGTGAGAGAGAGACAGAGAGGGAGAGGGAGAGGGAGAGGGAGAGCAAGAAGGAGAGGCAGAGGGAGAGGGAGAGCGATAGAAAGAAAAAGAGAGAGAGAGGTTTGCTTTAACTTTAGCCACTCAAGGGAAGGGACCCAGGAACTCAGAATCTCAGAAAGAAGAGTTAAAGGTTTTCTGCAAAATTCTGCTTATTTTAATGGCAATATAAATAAAAACTCCCAAATGTTGGTAAAGTAATCAATAATTAGAAGCAGTCACATAACTGATTCTGCCTTGGGGACATATCTGAGGAAACTTTTCAGAAGTTCTCATGACTTTGGCGAACAATGAGCTCACAGAGGAATGAATCTGACTTAGTCTAAGTAAGTTGAGTGACACTTCATCCCTTTCTGTGATTCAACAATAAAAATTCTGAGTCACTACCATGTAAAATGGACTGCCCAATATTGCTTCATATTTCACTAATAATTTTTTTCTTTCATTATCAATTGACCACTTTATTGAGCATTCTCAAAGCCTGTAGTCTGATGGGGGTATCATGGGTATGGAAGCAATGTAAGGTTCAGTTATTATTTTTAAGTTGCTTCTGCTAGGAAGGAGCATGGCATAGTAGAGAGAGGACTCACAATGGCTCATTACCTGTTCAGTTTCATTCTACAATTTTTTTTAAAGGATTTCCTGGGACACAGAAAACAAATTAGTCATTTAGTTCAGAAAGGGCTCTGCTATGACTAGGAAATTGAGCAGTCTAGGTGACAGGGCCCAGCATAGACTTCAGCAGGGTGAGGGGTGGGGGCACTTCCTTTCTTCTTTGTATTTAGTTACATAACCAGACTGCAAACTCTTGTCTCCCAAGGAATAAGAGCTGGTAACACACATAGGCATTATTTGTTTATTTCATTTACCAATGAAGGCATTACAAAGAGTTAAAAGTCCTGTCATCAGGCTGAGAAGGTAGCAGGAGAAAGAGTCCTGGCTTTTGTTGTTCTGAAGTTCTTTAATGGGAATACAGAGAGTCAATCTGTTTATTTTATCACTATAATCATGGGCAAAAGTAGATTCCGTAGAAAGGGAAAGTAGTCTTAAAGTGAGGGAAGTGCTAGTGATTTTCAGACAAATAACACATTAACAGTATTGAAAGTGAGGCATTTAATGGGACAAAATATAGGCTTTACTCTAAATAAATGGTCTAATGCTTTTCCAAACACCAAAGGGCACATTCATTGCATATTGAGAACAACTGCATGGTAACATTTTCTCCTCAACCCATACCAGGCATCTCAGAATAGACTCCCTTAAGAATGTACGATATATACACTAGCAGAGTCTCTATTCTTCTTTTAATGTGCTCAAATGTTTAAAGATTTTTATTATTTAACTGGTTGCTCAAATCTGCTTTCTCAAGTGTTTTTGAAAAAGAAAAATGTCCTCACTTCCCTGCAAATAGAGGATATGATTTATCTTCAGCATTTTGTGTGCATTTGGGGAAGGGATGGAATAATTGGTGAGTCAATAAAACACATAATAATGCCTTCAACTCCGATTGCCTTTCATTACAACTAACAATAGTGATTTTGCCCACTATGATGCTGTTCAAATCCATTCATGTATAGAAAGAAGTTTGAGAAGATGAGAGAAAAATCACTTAATTGCTGTGGAATTAGGAAGAGCTTTCAAATTAATTCATTTCCATTAAAGTCCTTAAATTAGTGTCATGGTCTCTATGAAGCTATGACAAATCAACAATCAAACTTGAAGTGAAATCACTACCTAATTAAACCTTATCATTCATTATCTCGCTTTACCATATAAAACAATTTTCTCCATTATGACCATGCAACAGCTCTACAAACAGGCATAGGCTATTTATTCAGAGATCACAATATCATGAGAAGTATTCACCTCTGATGCACATAGGATTTTAATTTTACTTTTTGAATTAGGTTGTGAGGAATAATAGATAAAAAAATTCATTGGAATGGAAAACGATGCCCTTGGATTGCTGCATATAATTAGGGAGCAAAAAGAATGAAGAAAAAAGGGTGATTTATATGCAGCATGGGTATTTATTTCTCTTTAGTTAGATAAATAGATAACCAAGTTTCAGTAACAATGACTGAAATTTCTTTGGAAAGGCCAAGGTTAATGTACTTATTTTTTAAGAAAAAAGAATAGGATCTTTACTGAATACAAAAGTTGAACCTCATTTTTCAGCTTTTTGCTTTCCTGTTAACTTGCTATTTTGAATATCCCAAGTAGGTAAATGTTCTAACTACTAGGTTCTTTTTTAATTTCTTTATTTTTAACTGATAGCTAAAAACATTTAAAATTATACATATTTACGAGGTACCATTTGATTTTTGATAAGTTCATACATTGTAAGTGTTTATATCAGGTTAAACATATCTAGCTCCTCAAAGATTTTATTATTCCTTTTTGATGAAAATATTTAAAAGCCTTTCTTCTAGCTTTTGAAATACATTGTGCTTTATTATCTATGGTCACCGTACTGTGCATATCACAACAGAACTTCTTGGTTCTATCTGTGATTTGGCACCCACTGATCACCCTCTACCTATCCTTTCAATGTTCCAAATGTGCAAAAATGATGAACATATGGTATTTGTCCTAGAGAAGGTTATAATACAATGCAGAATAAAATATTAGTAGATCCCTGGCCTATATCCAATAATCAGTGAACATTTATTTTTATTACAAGCAACAAAGAACATTTAAAATAATTCTATGTACATATACAAAGGTATCAACACAGATCTCAGTAACATGTACAGGGAGGGGGAGAAAGCAGGATGGGACCTGGGGAGGAAACACATCAAATGCTGTGTGCATGTATGTTTCTATCACTCTGAACCTCATTATATTATATAATTATAATGCAATAAATAAAAGAATACAAAAACTGACCATTTACTTGGCCACATGGTGAAAGACAATGAATGACAATAAATCAGTGTTGTCTGGGCCATGTAGCTGGTGATATAGTTAAAAAAAATATGATGATGACCAAGAAGTCCCAAATGCATAAGAGTATTAAAAACAACTGAGTAAGCACTAAGATAGAGGGAGAAGGGGCATGATAAAAATAATTGCAACAGGAAGTAGAAAAGTAGAAATTGATAAATTTGGAAAATCAAGTCAAATAAGAAAAGGGCCAACAAACAAAAGAGTATTACCTGAAAAATAAAACAAGGGGAAACCTTCTGGCAAAATGAATAAAATGAATAAAAGATAGATGGAACAATAAGACAATGTTAGATATGGAAAGGAGGAAACTGTTACAGATATGGTGGACATTTATAAAAAGCATGAGAAGAAGACTACAGACAATAAATGAAAATAAATTGAAAATCTGGAGGATGTAATGGATTGTCTCCTAACTGGATTATAACTTATAAAAAAGTGATTCAATGAGATATAAATGTGTAAGGTTAAGAAGTAAAATTATCATATGCTCTAGATGACATGATTTATACATAAAAATTCAAAAGAATCTACTGGTTATATATCAGCACTGTGGCTGAATGTAAGGTAAAGGTATCAAAATGGTAATGTTCCTATACAGTACCAACCAAAATTAGAAAAAGAATGTTTTAAAAAGTGATACAATTTATAAAACTAATGACGTAAAGTACTGAGAAATCACTCTAGCAAAATGTGTACAAATTTTTTGAAGAAAATCACAAAACTCTATTGAAAGATTACAAAATAAGACCTAAATAAAGGGAAATAACATGTTCATAGATTATATTTACCATCAGGAAAATAAGTTTTCTCAAATTAATCTTTATTTTCAAGATATTTTAATATATTTTTATTGGTGCATTGTAATTATATAGTATAATGAGGTTCAGAATGATAGAAACATGTATGCACATAGTACTTGGTGTGTTTCCCTCTACATTTCACCCTCCTCCCTCCCCCTCCCTGTACATATTATTGAGATTGATTTTGATAACTTCATATATGTACATAGCATTATTTGAAATGTTTCCTTCATCAAGTCTCCTTTTTCTCCTCCCTACCTCCCTCCTCAAATCCCCTTCCACTATTCTTTTGGTATTTCTCCACATTTATCTGCAGTCCTTTTTGTTTCCCAATTTCTCTCTAGCTTCCACATATAAGAGAAAGCATACAACCCTTCGCTTTCTGTGACTAGATAATCTCACAGCATAATTATTCTCTAGTTCCATCCATTTTTTTGCAAATGGCATAAATTTGTTCTTTATGGCTGAGTAAAATTCCATTATGTGTGTATACCACAGTTTCATAATCCATTCATCTGTTGATAGACACCTAGGCTGGTTCCATAATTTAGCTATTGTGAATCATAATGATTCACAATAAACATGGATATACATGTATCCCTATAATATTCTGACTTCAGTTCCTTTGGAAAGATACTCAGGAGTGGTATAGCTGGGTCATATGGTGGTTCCATTCCCAGTCTTGTGGGGGAATCTTCACACTGATCTCCATAGCAGATGTACTAATTTGCAATCCCATCAAGAGTGAATAAGTTTTCCTATTTCCCTACATCCTCGTCTGCACTTATTGTTTATACTTTTGATGATTGCCATTATAATTGGGGTTAGATGAAATCTTAGTGTAGTGTGTGTGTGTGTGTGTGTGTGTGTGTGTGTGTGTGTGTGTGTGGTGTTGGGGATTGAAACCAGGTGCATTTTGCCTCTGATCAATTTTTACCTCTAGACCAATTTTACAGGTATGTGCCACCACACCCAGCCTCAGTGTAGTTTTGATTTGCATTTCTCTAATTGCTAATGATGCTGAACATTTTTTTCTTATAAACTCAAGACATTTTCCAAAATTCCACTAGATTATCTATGTATCTTGACAAGTTGAACCCAAAATTCTGATGGGAGAATTGAATAACAAATATAGCAAAACAAATTTGAAAATAAAAATAAAAAAAGAAGAAGACTCATGATTTCAGATGTTACAATGTAATATTAAGTTATAATGATTAGAATAATGTGCAATGGCACAGGAATTGGCATGTACAATGACAAATTAGGACAGAGTTTAGGAAAGTTTTTTGTATATAAATGATGTACAGCTATAAATCAGTAAGGAAACAAGGGACTACACAAATGTTGCTGAAATAATCACCTATTCATATGGAAAGAATCAGATGCAGCACAAAAAGAAGTTGCAAGTGAATTAAAGATCTAAATGGGAAAAGAAAAACCTATAGTTTTAGAGGAAAATACAGAAAAATGTCTTGTGATATTTAAGTGGAAAAGAATTTCTTCAATGTGTTGCAAAAATCCAGACTATAAAGGGAATAGTAGTACGTTTTAGTACATTAAATTTGGCAACTTCTTTATGATGAATGGCATTTCAAACAAAGTGAAAAGATATGTCACAAATTGGAGACAATATTTGTAGCCCATGTAACCAACAAAGGCCTAGTGTTCAGAGTATATAAATCTTTCAAATCACCAAGAACCTAAGAGACAAACAATCCCAAAGACAATTGGACCAAAAGAGACAATTTGTAGAAAACACTAAACTGGCCAGTTAAAAAATAAATTAAAAATGCCGATTTAGTGATTAGGGAAATATGAAGTATCAAATTGCCCTTATATATCCATCTGATGGGCTGCCATGTAATATGTTTAATAACCCCAAGTGTGGGAAAGGATATGGGGGGCTGGGAACTTGGATACTTCTCCTGGCGCAACTAGATCCACACCAATCACCAAGGATGAATTTCAGAAAGATGATGTGGAATGAAAAATTTGTAGATAATCTATACAATGTGTTAGCACTTCACTCATATTCTCAGCACATTACCTCTGAGATAGAGAAAGTGGGAAAAGATGGGGATAAGCATTTACAAGTTTCTGTAATGTTTTATTTATTTAAAAACAAAGTATGACTATAATAAATATTATCACTGTAATATCCATGACTGGCATCTTGGTGTCTCTCTTTTCTTTGTGCCTAAAATATTTAATAGTTTAAAAATTAAAACTCCATAAATATTTTAACATAACTAAGTGTCAAGTGTTTTTAATGAAGTATTAATAATTAGAATGAGTATATCATCTGTATTATTAGTACAGAGGTTGGACCCTTGACTTGATTTAGGCATGAAAACAATGACACTCGAATACTGAATAGAGTGAGATTGAACCAGATGAAAAGCCATGTGAAAGGTGATTTGGGCAGAGGAAATAATACAAATAGAGTAGAAAGAGATAGTGGAACAGTATTAAATACTTGAGGAAGCATTTCAGGATATGGATCATAAAGTTAAAATGTACAAGTCACCCTTGGTGGGACAGGCATTTGGAACTGAAGCACTGGTAGTGGGACTTCGAGTGTGTGTTGAGACAACTATGCTCTATCCTAGATCAACTGAAGTATCTTAGATTGGAAAGGGACATGTTAGCAATTCAGAAAGAGTGCTAAAGCTATCTTATGGAGGATGGGTTTGGTAGTGGTGGTGGCAATAATGGAGTTAAGGAAAACAATTAGGAGGCTATTTGAATAGTCTAGGAAAGATAAAAGGGACTAAATTAAGACTGTAGCAACGGGAATGGTAAGAGGAGAGCAGACTTGCCACAAATTTAGATGGTAAATCTGGCTGGAGTTAGTGACTGAATGGATATCAGAGTTGGAAGATAAAATGGACTTTTGCATAGAATGCCTGTGTGGATCCCAGTCATATTAACAGAGAACTGAGAAGGTCAGGAAAAGTGAGTTTTGGTGGATGAGTTTGATTGTAAATATATTATATTTGGGGTGTTTGTGGAACACAGCATAGCTAGTATAGCTATGCCCAGCATGCATTTGGCTATGCTAGTCTGAAGCTAAAGGGAGTGGGGACAAAGCTTGACATGAAGTGGCCATTATTCCAAATAACAAGGATATTAAATATAATATGGCAGGTTAGAACTGATTTTAGTGGTTATCAATTACTTATTGCAGGGCTATTTCTATCTTTTCCAAGATTCAGTTAAAACATTTAGGGGTTCCAAGTGTAATAGAGGGAGACTCTATCTTATGTAGGGTCTCTGATATAATATTCTATAAATATCATTACATTTTTCTTTACAATGCTAGTATATATATAGTGCTGTTTATCTTCTGAATACTATTCAAATAGCAGTCATAGGGCATCTGCCATGAATCTTGGATATTGTGTTAGTGCTCTAAATAGAGAAATGAATAAGACAGTTGCTGATTTCAAGGGTCTCACAATCTAGTCACATCTAGCATAATCAAGAAGTGAGATAAGTTTAAAATGAAAGGATGTGCAAGGTAAAAAAGGATATCTCAGTGGAAGAAAAAATGAATTACTTTGTGACTCGGCATAAGGAAAGTTTCTGAGAATAAATGACACCTCAAACGTCTTTTTAAAGGCAAAGAGGACTCTGCCCGGAGAATGGGGTACTGCAGCCAGGATGAAGGACTATTCTGGGTAGAGGGACTAGTATAGCTCCTTGTCACAAGGAACCAGCCCTGATGCCTTTGGGAATGACACTTTAGCATCACCTGAAGATAAAATGAAAAGAAGACCAGTTGGAAATATGGTTAGAGAAGTAGATGAAAGTCAGTTATTCAAATCGGGCAGATATACATATTTTTGAATTATGGAGAGAAAATGGTGAATCGGGATGACAGGCAGAAGAATTGGACATGAAAAGTAAAGACTGGAGGCCCTAAGAAAATTGAAGATCAATTTAACCTCAGCTTCTAAGCGAATTAATTTAGTAAGGGGTCACTCCTCTCATTCAAGCACATTTCTGGAAGAGTTTTGCTTAGACTGACTAGTACTTGCATGAGTCCCTGTCTCAATGTAAATGTTCTACGATCTGTCATTAAAACCCACCCTGCTCGCATTCTCTCGTCCTGACTGCTGAGGCTACTTATTTTGTGCTCTGTTCTTACTTTACTTGACAGATTCCCAAAGGTTATATTATGCTGTGGAAGAAGTAACTGTACAGGTTTCTGTTATAGAACTCAGCGACAGCTTTTTTTTAGGTATGATTTTCTGAAAGGGCTGATGGGATGAAATCTTTTGCTCTTTGTGTAATTTCTAGCAATGCTTGATATATCGCCACACTCATCAAGCCTTTGCTATTGCGCTAGCGTTGCAAAGTGCTTCACCATCTCTTGCCCATCTTTTTGCATAAATATTTCCAGAATATAGGGAATCATGAGCACAGCTAAAAGCCACTAAATGATAGTTTTAAGGACTTCTGAGAATGCTCACAGACTACTTCTAAGGTCTGGGAGTATAACTTGCAATTCACTTCCTGGAAACAAAAATTTCTTGATGTAAGGGAGTCACCAGGAATTACTATGTGCTCTCAAAGATATATTTCTCAGGCGTTTGATGTTTTTATTTGGTGGTTCATGGTTTTCTGATTCTCCTTAACAATAAGATAAATGTTTTTTTATACATTGAACCTCACCAGGATCTATAATTGCAATGTGTAAATAAAATAATTTTTAAAAAGAAAAATTTTATGTATTTGGACGATCTCTAGTTAAATCTGCCCAAGGGCCAACAGATGTGGTATTTGGCTATATATTTCTTAAAAATTGTAATTTGAAAGCAAAATTTGATATATGAATGCATATAAACACATAAGTCATAGTAATTATTATAAAAGTGTAGAAATACCAATCCATGCAAATATGTGGCCTACTCTTAAATCTAAATAAAGTCAACATATTCTTTAAAGAATAGATAAATAAGTCTAAGTAAATCTATTCTTAAAAGTAATGGTAGACCTGAGGTCATCTTTCAATAGGTGTAAGTCTAATCACTTTTCTCTCTCTATTTGTATATGGTTCTTCTAGGATTATTTTCTTGAAAACTCTCTAAGTGGTAAGTCAAGTTGATGTAGAAAGATATTTGTGTTTCTTGTTTATACCCTAATTATCTCCTTCAAACAAAATGCTCTCCTCTATTCAGATGCTATTGTATTTCAGGGAAATCTTCAGGCTATAACCCATCCTTGAGTACTTTTCTAATAATACAGCAGTCTTAATTAATCTTCCCATTCCCTAAGAATGTATAATTGTAATTTGTGCCATGTAATTAAGCACTTCATTGGGTTGTAGTTGGTGATATCACTGATTACTTATGGGTGTCAGTCTTATTTCCCCAGTACACTATTAACTTGTTGATGACTCTCAACCATTCATTCATGAATTCATTTCATAAATATTTATTGAGCTCCTATAATGTGCCACATACTCTTTTTGGCAATGGAAATATTAATAAACAAAGCAATAATAACAAAAAATTGGGATATCATTGAATTTTAATTCTCCTATGGGGAGTCCAGGTAATGAATAAATAATATAAACATATGGTGTATAAGTTTCTCATGTGGGGGAAAAACGTGGAAGGGGAATATGGCATGCTTTTAGTGTGGCAAACAGAAGCATCTTACTTTTAAATAGGATGGTCTGGGAAGGGTCTGTGGAGAGTACATTTGAGCAAAGGCCTGAAGGTGGCAAGACAAAGAGCAATGAAGATATCTTTGGAGGAAGTTTCTGGTGGGGATGAAGAGAGACAGGGCCTTTGGGACATTGTCACAGAACTCTATGAGGCATCAAATTTCTCGGGGATGTCATATTTATATGTGGCCAAGGGATTTTCCTGGTGGTATTTAACAGAGCAGATCCTCATTTACCTTGAATATCATGGGAATCTTACCTAACTTCTGTTGATCCTGTCTGATCTTCCCTAACCACATATACTACATTAGATCCTTTTCATATTTGTGTCCTTCACATTGAATACATCTTTGCACACAATTGTCTGTTGGATAATCTATAATTCCTTGTTAAATGTCTAGATAACTTACTGGAATGGAAGCTTCATGTGGGCAGAGACCTGTTTTGTTCCTATCTGTCTCCTCGGCACCAAGCACACTGACTGCAGTAACACAGCACTGCTCCTGCAGGTACTCGCCATGCACAAAGCTTAGCTGACTGGTTTAAAAATGGAGGGGTCAGGATGTATATCCTCATAGTGCCTAGACATAAGCCTTTTTGACTGATCCTTGTTTTATTCTAACAAAATGGAAAGCTGAAAGTCATTTGGAGAGAAATGATGACTTTGAATGAATGAATGAATGCATGAATGAATGAACAGAGATGCAGGAGACTTTCTGAAGGTCAAGTTTCCCACCCACAAATACTCAAACGAAATAGCATCAACAGGAATATCAACGTCAGCATCGGCATCAACAAAAACACCAGGTATACACGTTTGGTCAAAAATATAACAAATACTATTAAGCCTCACTAATTTATCAAGCACTATTGTAGGTGTCTGGCATACATCAATGTCCCAAAAGGAGAAAAGTCCTTCCCATTACATGACAAAATTCACATCTTGGGTCAGGAGAATATAGACAATAACTATAATGAAAAAGGAAACTATACAATATCTTGAGGAGGGTAGTGGCTAGGGGAAAAATGGAGCCCAGTAAGACAAATTGAAAGCATGCTTTCATGTAAGGTGAACAGGTAGGCTTTGTTGAGTAGGTGATGTTTGAAACATGCTGGAAATACTCTGAGAATGAGGGGAATAAGCAGTGTGGTGGCAGAAGAATATTCTAGATAAGGTAGGTCACATATATGAATGCAGAGAAAAACAAGGCCTGTGTTAGGAACATTGATAAGAGGAGGAGAGAGGTTTCCTGTTTTTGTGTAATAATTTAGGATTTAATTTTTCACCAAGATTAATTTATAGTTGTAACAAAATCAAAGAAAAGTTTATTTTATATCATTTGCTAAGAAAAAAATTACAGCACATTTTCAGTTAAAAAATCAAGATATTTGGAAATGAGAATCTTACCATTTTTACTGATGTCGAGTTCTTTAAGATTAACTAAACTAGCAATAGAGGTTGGCAGATTTGAAAGGTCATTATCAGGAATACTTAGTTTTCGTAGAGCTTGACAGTTGAACAATTGCTGTAATAGAAAATAATAATTAATTAGATCACAATTTGGTTAAATCCATTCATACATAACTTAGGAACAAAATTCAAGTTGCCATTTCTATGATTGTATATTTTTTAAGGGCATTTATTTTTATAAATGTAGAAATAAAAAACCAGATAAAAAGCTTCACTTTCCTCCACACCCATATCCTTAACCATTTTCAAAATGATTTCACATTCCATTCCCATGTTAGTGCCTTACTATTTTCTGCTACCAAGATGCAAAACCCCAAGTATTCTATTTTCTCCCTTTCTCTTTGCCATTTAGATTCAATTTGCTGCTGAATCCTCCTGATTTCTTTTTCCTCAAAATAACTTCTGGAGTTGTCCCTTTCTATTCCTGTAGCTACCAGGCTTACCTCAATTCTCTTTTTCTGCAATCATGTTAGATTTCATAAAGTATTATTTCCACTTCATCAGGTTCCAGAACAGTTATTTATAAGTCATGCAAGAGTTGCATTACATCAGAATACATGAGTATAAATTTCTAGTACATGAGTATAAATGTCTAGTAAATTAAACATTTAACTTTTGATAGATGGTGAAAAAATCATCAGAATACATGAGTATAAATTTCTAGTACGTGAGTATAAATATCTAGTAAATGAAACATTTAACTTTTGATAGATGGTGAAAAAAATCACTAGTGGTTGAGTAATTTTTTCCACCAGTCCAAAGTAGTAGGTGGGGAAAAGCCAAGTGGTAAAGCAATGGTCTAACATCCTCATAATCACTAGTGGATGGATGTACCTGTTTAAAATATAGACTCTTGGGCTCTACTCAAATAGGTACTGATAAGGTAGGTCTGTGAAGGGGGAAAATAAGCTTTAATTTTAGCACACACACACACCATTCTGGATATTTTGATGTAGGTGTTTCCAGGACCATACTTTGAAAAACAATAAATCAAATTTTTAGCTCTGTCCAACTCATCTTGACTACTATAAGACATGAACAGCTGGGACACGATTTTTTATTCATTTCTGGAAAAATTATTTTAATGAGATCTTTTCTGTTTGACATTTATAATTCTGTTTTGCTGAATTTCCACAGATGAAGTCTCTGGTATCCATGACTATACAATTGGCCCATGGTATATTTAACTGCCACTTATTCTTACATGTAATTCATTATTTTTGGGGAAAACCAATGTAGCACATAGTTACTATTTCTTAACTCATTAGCTTTTGAAAAACAGATTGTACTACTTGTTACAGAACAAGAAATGTGAAGTTTCTTACTTTGGGCTAGTCATAATTTTTGGCTCTTTACAATGATTATTTGTAACGTTCCATGTAATGCTAGAATAAATTTTCAATATATTATACAGAAATGTTGCTATTTCTTTTATATAAAACCTCAAAAAGAGAATGGTAATAGTTTCCACTAACTGCTAATTTTCCTTCTAAAGGAATAGCAAAACAGACATCTACATTCATAGTAAAAGTTAACTTAAATTTATTTCCAGTCTCTATCATGCTGTTAGAACAATTACATCTTCATCTACATGCAATATGGTTAGCTATGGATTCATACATTTAAAAATCGATTATCACTGGTTTAGTAAGACTTACTAACCACTCTTTAGTTTGATTACTATAACCATTTTAAGCAATGTTCAGGTTAATAATTTTCAAAACATAATTTGCTTTTTAAATTTGTCTCAGCACAACTTAATTCTTAAATGTGCTCAAGAATTAACAGAGATAGTATTTTTCAATTTCAAATGAAGATGCCTAAGGAACGTAAGGTGTGGAAACTCCAGAACATGCTATAACAGAGAGAACCCAATACCTTTCTGGTATAGAAGCTAAGAACATGTTACTTGGAATAAAACTGATGTGTTTTCAGTCTTGCTCATCTATCTACTAGCTATGTAATCTTGCACAAGTTACCCAGCATCTCTGAATCCATCAGTTTTCTTGCTTATACAATGGGAACAACAAAATACGAAGAGTTGTGGTGAGGATTAAATGAGTTGTTATGGCTAGGTATAAAATGTCCCCTGAAGAGTTCATGCTTTAATGTTCACAGTTGATATAATTAAATGATGAGGCTTATAATCTCATGAGAGGATAAATCCATTGTAATGGATTTACTGTGTGGTAACCTTGGCAGGTGGGGTATGGCTAGAGGAGGTGGGCCCCCGGGGACTAGGTACGGTCCCTCCAACCCTTGCTCTCTCTCTTGTTTCCAGTCTCCATGATGTAAAAGCAGAGCCTTGTTCTCTCCCTCTCTTTTCCTCCTGCCACCATGTTCTGAGCTCCACAGACCTGGCCTGACATGGACTGAACTTCTGAACTTAGAGCTGTGAGAAAAATAAATTTCCCTTCCTCTGAGTTGTGCGTAGTCAGGCTTATTGGGTCACAGCAGAGAGGATTCTGATTGAAACATGAGGTAAGGTATTTTTATTAATTCTAAGTCCCACATTTCCCCATATTAACATTTTTGATATCTGGAATGCATCTTATTGTCAAAAATAAGTTATTATTTTTAAGAAGTGTCCCTTCCTTTCTTAATAGTACTAGAAAAACGATGTGTCCTGTAATCAATCGACTTAGATCTGATGAAATGAGGTGCCTGTGAAAATGGAAAGCTGTGTTTGGAACATAGTAAAGCTTAATAACTGTTAGGAATTAATAACATTTATATCCATAGATACAGAGGAACACCTACAGATTAATCTCTTTCTTACTTTTCTAGATGAGAAAGCCTTTGAAGGCAAGGGCTCTGCTGGGTTCATCTTGACGTCAACCTGTTTCTTTTTTATGTATGTATTCTAAGGTAGCTAGCACAGTTGCCTGTATGTACTATGTGCTGAATTAATATTTTTGAGAACATGCATAAATAATTAAAGGGAATATGAGAATAGGGTTAAGTTCTAGCCGAGACAAGTAGTTCATTCTGATAGAAATCTTCAGACAGGTAAACAACAATCTCAGTGGAGTCTAAGTTTCTTAAACAAAGCTTCTTAATATGAGTGAACTTCTTAATATGAGTCATAATGTCTACAAATTGGCAAAGAAATTAAGATGGCACTTTAATGACCTTTTCAAGATTCAAGCTTTGAATGAAAATGAAGAATGATTATGAAATAGCTTTAATTCTTCAATGTAGTAGAATATAACAAATAAAATTAATAGCTAATTAGAGTAGACTGTTAATGGTCATAGTTATACCGGTTATTATTGCTAATGATATTGCACATTCCAAAAACAATAAGATTGTTTTGAGTCTTAAAATATTTGAATGCTAAAGTGCTCTTTCTCTTTGCCAAAAGGAAGCAATTTAACTATGAATAAATTGATTTGAGAAGAGTATGCAATTTGCTGACTCTGAACTAGACGTTTCAAACTGAGGTACAAAGAGATTTTCTCTGTGCAAACTGATACAAAAGAGAAAGGCCTAAAACTTGAAAATAAAAATATTGGGAGCTAAAATGTATATTCTGAAAGGTATTTCATTAATTCATCCATGGAAAACCATTTATTGATATCTGCTTGGCTAAGTGCAGGGGACACAGAGTGAGCCAGACAAAGCGATTGAGTCCAGGTTCCGTATACCTTGATATTCAGGCATAAAATTAAATACACTGTGAAAAACTATGTTTGAGTGAACATCAGGCATGCTGGAAACATAGGAAGGATATCTGCACCAGCCTTTGTTGATGGCAGTGCTTGGGCTGACATATGGAAGCATCCCTTGAAGAAGTAATGGAAAAGAGGATCACTCAAGAGTCAGCAAGAGTTTAGCCAGATGACCTAAAGAGGACAAAGTTTTATACTTTTTTTAGAGCAATTAAAGATAATCTCAGTTTAAAGACTATGTCACTCAAACTAGTTTCAGATATTTAGTTGATATGAGGAGACTTGGATCTGGAAGTGAAAGCTCTGGGTCTGTATCTATATGCATTTAAAACATATTTATTATCTATCAATATTGTCCCCAAGTGCTAGGTAGATGCAAACTTAAGTCTCTGAAACTATGAATTTTAAAGTCGGGCCTTTATCTCACAAATAAAGTTCCAATAAGCATGGGATAAAAAAATGTTAAATATGGCCGGGCATGGTGGCGCACGCTTGTAATCCCAGTACTTGGGAGGTGGAGACCGGAGGATCCGGGTTCGCGGCCAGCCTCAGCTATTTAGTGAGGCCCTCCGCAACTTCATGAGACCCGGTTTCAAAATAAAGGATAAAAAATAGGGCCGGGGGTGTAGCTCGGAGGTAGAATGCCCCTGGGTTCAATCCCTGGTACCACAAAAAAATGTTAAATATATAGTAAAAGAGTTGAACTGAGTGAAATGTACAGCAAAACAAAATATCAGGCCTGCAAATGATGCAGATATTAGAATTATAAACCACCAAATGATATGTGCATGGATCTAATATATTTAAAGAACTAAAAGCAGGATTTGAAGGCTTGATGATGAAACTAGAGATTATCAAAGAGAACTCAGTAGATGAGCAGATTAAACAGCTGGATAAAGCAATAGCAAATTAGATGCTAAGAAGAAATTAGATGAACGTAGCAAGAAAGGCAAAACAATAAAAAATAGAGATAACTACTTAAATGACATGGAGGACAGAGCAAGAAGGTCTTTTGCGAATGCTAGGAAAAGCTAGCAGAGAAAAACAATATAGAGTGGCTGAGGAATTCCAGAACTGTTGAAAGACACTCGTCTTCAGATTGAGCAAGCTCAACACAATCTGAAAATATATAAAAGAATCTACACCTAGACTTATATGAAAGTGCAGAGTACAAGAGGCAGAAGATCTTAAAAGTTGCCAGAGAGAAGAGATTACCTTCAGAAGACTGAGAATTAGAAAAGAGGAGGAATTAATTCCAGTGTTGTACAGCACAATAGAAAATGACAGTCCATAAAAATTTGTGATATATTTCAAAGTAACTAGAGTCTGAAGGTTTCCAACACAGAAAAGTAAAAAATGTTAGGGGAGATGGAAATGCTAATTACCCTGATTAGATCATTATACATTGTAATTGAGTTATCTTACAATACCTCATAAACATGTACAAACATTATGTGTTAATTAAACATAAAAATAAATTTAAAAAATTTTAAAGGCAGAGCTGATTTCTCAATAATAATTAAAGCACTGATTCATTAGATGTTATCTCTAAAGTACCAAGAATAAATGATCTTATATTTACAGTTATCTTTTAACAAAAAGTGCAAAATAACATTTCAGACAAAGATAAACTGAGTTTACTACCAAGGAATTTTTTTTACTAAAGCACTTGTTAGAAATATCTTTTAGTAAATGATCCCAGAAGAGGGATCTGAGCAGCAAAAAGGAATATCAATAAAATTTAAAAATATAAAAAAGCAAATCATGTGGTTAAATCTAATAAAACAATAGCAAAATAGCTAACTATTGGATTAAAAAATTCAATGTAGAACTAAACTTTTGAACAACACAGGCACATTGCTCAGGAGAAAGATAATTAGATTAAAAACATTCTCTGGTTTTCCCATTGTTTGGGAGGATGGTACAGATACTAAATTTAAAATTAAATGTGCATGTTAAAGAGGTATGCTAAAATTTATAGAATAAATAAAGAAGTATAAATGTAGTTATAATTTCCTAGTTGGTAGAAGCAAAATAAATGGAATGAAATGTGGAGAAAACAGGTCTTTAATAAATATAATGGAAAACATAAAAGATTGAGAAACAGTAAGACAGATAAAAATAGAAAATGGAATGAACTAAATTAATACAAATCTATCAATAATTGCCATCAATATTAGTTGATGAATTTCTCTAATTAAATAACAGGCTGTCAGAGTGGATTAAAATAAAAAAATCATTAAACTATATGTAGTTTTCCAGTGGTATAGCAAAACTTAATGAGTATTCTAGTAGGCTCATATAGATTGACTCAGTCAGCTATTGTTCAAACCCCAGTAACACACACACACACACACACACACACACACACACACACACACAGAGTACATATGAAAAGTCTACAATAAATTTCACAAAATCAGTAACAAAAAGACCATATATCAGTTCAATAATGCATTCGAGTCATAAATTTTAACCAAAAGATAACTTTTAAACTTTATATATTGATAGATACTTAAAACTAAAATTCAATAACTCATGCATGGAAAAAGACATAATGGAGAAAATTACAAAATACAAGTAAATAATAAAAAATTAAGTATTAAAAGGACAGAATATAGTAGAATGATTGGTAATAAATTTGTAGCCTTATATACTTATATTAGAAAAGATAAAAAGCTGAAAACCAATGAATGAAGCATTCAGCTTAAGAAGACATAGAAACCTCAACAGAGTGAGCTCAAAAAAGTGAAGAAGTGATGCGATGATAAATAAAAAAGCCCCCCCACAAGAATCTGTGAAGGAAGACGGGCATTCTGAAATAGATGCCAGAGACAAGCACGGTCGACGTAGAGGAGTGGACTCTTTCGTGGGTCATTGTCTAAGTCTTATGATTGTTTTGTCTTAAGTAAAATGCACATACATGAGAGGAGAGCCAATCTATTTTTTTTGAATTTTATTTTACTCAGTCCTTTACTTTTCTCCATACTTTTTACCACAGGTCTAGTAATCCTAAAAACATTGCTTAGAGTTGTTTACATTTATTTTTGTGCAGATGGATTGATGCTGTATGCTTTCTTTATTCAATTACTTTCTTTTTTATTCAACATTGTATTATTAACATTATTCCATGTCAATGTAAATAACATCCATTCACTTTTATTACTTGATGCTTCAGATAACACAACTTTCTTATACATTGTACTGTTCACAGATTTTGGGGTTTTTCCATTTTTTTCTGACATGAAGAATGTTGCTAGAAATAGTCTTACATACATCTACTAGTGCACAAACATGCAAGTGTCTTTGAGTAGTAGATATATGTTCAAATTTACCAAGCAATAGAAATTGTTTTCTCAAGTGTCCCTAATAACTTAAATTCCCATATTTCTCCAAACCATTTCCAAAATAGGTATTTTGAGACTATTTTACTTTTTTCCAATCTGTCTACAGTGTGTAAAATGGTAACACATTTTGCCTAGTTGCTAAAAAAATTCAGTATCTTTCCTTGTTTCATTAATTTGAAAGAGTTCACCACATACTCTGGATACTAATGCTTTGACAGTTCTCCCAATATATGGTTAGCTTCTCAAATTTTTATGCTATCTTTTGATAAAGAGAAATTTGTAGTATTCAAATTCATTTTTCAGTTTTAATTTACTCAGATATTCTATGTCTTCTCAAAGTTTCAGTGCTTTGACTTGACCCATCTGGCATTTATTTTTGTGAATGATGATGTGAAGTAAGAATCCATTCTTTTCCCTTTATAGATGACAAATTGCTCCAGCACCATTTTAAAATAATCCATTATTTCTCCACTGATTGGCACAGCAAGTTTGTTGTTCTGTTTGTTTCTACATAAGTATGGGTCAGTTTCTGGATATTCTATTTCAAGTCTATTTGTCTATTTCCCTCTCATTCTAGCTGGGTCACCAGAATTCTGACTGTGGTTTATGTTTGTGCTAGAGAGGAATAGGGAAAGGATATGAAAGAATACCAGAGAAAGAAGAAACAGTTCAACCAGGTTTTTAAAGAGAGGTAGTTTCCCAAGCAGAAAACAGGCTGGGAAGCCGGGCATGGTGGCGCACGCTTGTAATCCCAGTACTTTGGGAGGCGGAGACCAGAGGATCCGGGTTCGCGGCCAGCCTCAGCTTTCTCTCTCTTTCTCTCTCTCTCTTTACTCAGTGAGGCCTCCGCAACTTTGTGAGACCCGGTTTCAAAATAAAGTATAAAAAATAGGGCCGGGGGTGTAGCGCGGAGGTAGAACGCCCCTGGGTTCAATCCCCGGTACCGCAAAAAAAAAAAAAAAAAAAGAAGAAAGAAAACAGGCTGGGAGGTAGAGTAGGTTGGGAAGAAGGGGAGAGGGGGGTGGTTGGGGAAGCTGTAGTAAGAAGAAAGGTCCAGAGACGTTTCCTTTGGAAATGGCAACACATTGAAAGGGTATGGAGAAGAATGGAGAGATTTTAATCAAAATGTGAAAGGTTGTAAGAGTGTAGGCTTTATTCTGCAGGGAATGTTTTGATGGTAATCTTTAATAGTTCTTGATTCGATCTTACAGGTATTATCTCCAGAAAAATGTTTATGAGCACACACACACATATACTCATGTGCATACATACACACACGTGTGCATGTGTGCACATGTGCGAATACACATTTGCATCCAATTCCAAGGAACTTTCAAATCTCCTAACTAAAATCCAGTCTTGGATCTGTGGACTAGGTTAACAACCCCTATGATAGAAGGTCATGACATGTTACTGCTTATTTTTTATATTTTTTGAAAAGGGTCTCACTAAGTTGCTGCAGGTCTTTGCTGGCCTCGATCCTCCTATCTCAGCCTCCCAAGTACTGGGATGACAGGCGCGCACCACCATGCCAAGCCAACATGTTATTTCTTAAAAAGCAAATGCCATTAGGTCCAATTCCTACTCATATTTTTCCAATGGCTCTCTGCTCTCTTCAGGAAAAAACTCTAGATTTCTTAATATGGCTTTCGAGGCCCTTCACCTCTTCAGGTTCTCCTCTTGCCGTTCCCATTGTCTTTTGTCCCTTATTCTTTTCCTTCTCTCCACCATTCTGCATGGCCACATTGTTTAGGTTTCTGCACCTGCTGTGTTGGGCTTGTGCCTTTGCAAATGTCAGGTCTCCACCGAGCTCTTTTCCTCTTCACCCTATCCCACATCCCATCTGCCCCCTCTCCAAGCTCAGACCATCTTCCAGGTCACAGACTAAGACTGGTTTACATGTTCCACCTGTGTACTTCTACTTCTCTCTATTGAAGCATGGGTGTTCATGTTTCATGATTACTAGATGGCAGGCTTCTCTAGCTCCTGTACCACCAACAGTGTATAACACAATGCCTGGCGCCTTGTATTTTCTTAGTAAAGAGATATTTTTTCATGAATATTATTATGGAGGGGAGTGACATCATAGCAAGGTAGCCACCATTTCCTGAGTGCCTATTATATAAGTGCAGGTCACTAAACTACACTTTAAAATATATCATCTCTAATTATTACAATAATATTGTTAAGAAGGCATTATTGTCCCTATTTGGTAGATGAGAAGACAGCATTTACATGGTCATATAAGGTAGCAAGGGCCAGAGTCAACCTTCAAATTGAGATCTGTCTGGGTACAAAGCCATTGCCTCATTTCTCCACTTTTGCAGTATCAGATCTGTGCTTTGGAAAGATAATGGTGACAACTGACAATGGTTGATGGCTGCCTGAGGAGAGTGTGGATGAGACAAGGGGAACCAAAGAACCACCATATCCATCTTAGGAGGATTAGAGAAGGTGGCTCGGAGTTAATGACGATCTTCTGACAGCAAGGACTTAGAATAAATGCGAGTATGTTAGAGTACTTTGCTAGCCCTACCTGGCTATATAAATGCAAGCTACTATAATTTGTATAAGCATTCTATTATCATCTCTATACTCAGGCTTGGAAAATTAAGAACACTGTAAATGTCATGAATGCTAAAAACCATATCCCTGAAAACATAGATCCTTATGGAAAAAATAATAAAATAAACTGTTTATCTTTCGACCTCACATAAAATAGCATTAGTTGTTTATGAATTTTCAAAAGATAAAGTCTTTTCCTGAAAAGGTTCATAGAAAATAAATCATCAATATTCAAAAAGAGGGTGGTTGATGCCACATGTTGGCATATGTGAATTTCACCAGGGAAAAGGACTAATTGTCTAATGAGTTGGCATCATTGAATGGCTGGCTTCTTAGAAGCCTTCCCTTTAAAATTGTTCAGGCTATAGCATTTGCGAGTTCATTTGCAAGCTATTTCAAAGAAACAATTATTTTGTGCACATTACAATAAAATGTTTTAAAATTCTTTAGTAATACAAATGATAATTGGGAAAGAGCCAAGTCTTAGAAATAATAGAGTAAAAATGGTGATATGTTAGAATTTGGTGAAATTATAAGCTTCTAATTATGATATTTCCTTTCTTCCTTTCTCCCTCCCACCACCCCTCCCTCCTTCCCTCTGTTCCTCTCCTTCTCTCTCCTCTTCTCCCTCTCTTTTTTCCTTCCCATTTCTCTTCCTCCTAGACTGCTCATATTCAATGAGCATCTCTTGAACATCTACTCAGTGACAGACAGAGATAAAACCCAAAGATGACAAAAGAGAATGCCCTTCCTCAATTATACAGCCAATTAGTGATTATAAATACAGAAAAACCCCAATGTAACCCCAATGTAACAGAGTATAAATAAATATTACAGCAGAGAGAGGGATTTGCAAAGTGTAATTTATACCAAAAGAAACATCCCTACACATTGCCCTTAAGCTAGAGAATTCAAGTGTGTGAATTTGTGTGCTTTCACACTATTCTACACCATTCCCTCACATTAATAAATGTTTGTGAGCAGGGAAGTAACTTACTCAGATTTTTGTTTTGGAGAAACAAATGGTGCCTGTGGCCAGAGCAGGCAGGTGGGAGATTAGAAAACACCCATATGAAAAATAACGAAAGTGTTAGGCAAGGTACCATCAGCAGGGGTGAGACACATTTAAGAGGAGAAACTATTAAGACTGAGTGCCAGTAGTGATGCGTAGTCAAAGCAGGGAAGGTCTTGTGGTCAAACAAGAGTTTAGGGTCTCTAGTAACAGTGGTGGTGCAGGGTTGGTGTGGTAGGTGTGGGGCTGGACAAGCACTGGTAGCAGCAAATAAGATTTAGCTACAGGGAAAGGGAACAATTATAGTTCTTTCTAGTGCAGTTTAGCAATACTGAATGGGATAGAAGAGCTTTTTTATTTTCTGCAGAAAGATGGCAACTATAATAAATACCTGGATATTTTATGGTAGAAGACAATAACTATTGCTACTATTGTTTTAGAAATACAGTCCTTTTCAACAACAATTTATACAAAGATGGTGATGAATCTTTTTGTTTCCTTTGGAAGCGCAAGGTTATTTTAGCATTTGTCATTGTCTTAGAAGGAAGAGAATATATCTGATTTATTGGAACAACAGCTGTTGGTTTGAAAATACAAGACATAATACATTGTCATACCTATGCTATTCAGTAATAATTTGCATTTAAAAGTTTAAGATGGCCAGGCATGGTGGCGCATGCCTGTTATCCCAGTATTTGTGAGGCTGAGACAGGAGGATCATGGGTTTGGGGTCAGAGTGTGGCAACTTAGTGAGACCATTTCTAAATAAAAATGAAAAATATAAAGGGCTTGGGGTATAACTCAGGGTAGAGCACCCCTGGGTTCAGTTCCCAGTACAACAAAAGAAATATGACAATATTCTTTAACTTATGTATACATGGTTACTTGATGGTAGCAAGCTAATAATTATGTTCAGAAAGAAACAGAAGAAAGCAAAAGCTGAATGGGAAAGCACTCCTTTAATTGTTCTTAATTTTGACCCAGCTTTATTGTTTCTAGGCTTTGGGAGCAGATTTCTGATATCTCTATTCAGCTAAGAGACAGGGTGTGTG
>PVJS01007329.1:0-56532 GCA_004027185.1 Glis glis
CTCCATCCTTCTCTATCATGTGGGCCAGCGGGACCAAGCTCAGCCACGCTCCATCCTTCTCTATCGTGTGGGCCAGCAGGACCAAGCCCATCCATGCTCCATCCTTCTCTATCATGTGGGCCATCAGGACCAAGCCCGGCCACGCTCCATCCTTCTCTATCGTGTGGGCCAGCAGGACCAAGCCCAGCCACAGGCCACTTCCTTTCGAAGCTCTCCCGCTGAACTCGCCTGCCCTCCCCGCCTTCCTCAGGGTGGATTTCCCCTGTTCCGATGTTGTCACAGGCCTCTTTCCAGGGCGGGCTGGGCTTCCGCCCTGCTCTGCTCCTGGAAGCCAAATGGTCATGGCTGTGTGCTCCGGGGACCGCCAGCCCCACTCTCAAAGACCCATTTCTCCACTCTGGGTGTTCCCACATATCGCTGGAGCATAGAACCTAGCAGAGCTCTCCCTAGCATTGGAAGGGATTTTAAGGAATGAATGATCTAGGAGTGCCACTGTCAGCTCAACAGAACTCCCTTTTTTGGCTCTCCCTGCAGTCAGCAGTGCACCCAGACACTAGGAATGTAAAAAGAAGGAAGACCTGCCTGCCCTCAAGGAATTGCCACCTCACTGGCAGGACAGAGGTACAGACGGGAAACCAAGCAAAGGTGAATTACAAGCAGGACTGCTTCCCCAAGAGGCTAGCCAAGAGGGGAGGGAGCAGCCCTGCAGCTCCTCCTTCCCCCTCCACGCCTGCACAAGGAGCGCGCCAAGCTTCAGCGTCCTCATCTATAAAATAGGTCTTGTTGCCACCTAGGACAGTCGCAAGGTGTGGGAAAGAGAACACAGGCAGCCCCTCACCATCGACAGGAACCATCAATCTACCGTGTCCTTCCTCCCCTTGTGGGAGGATTATCGCCCTTCGTGATAAGAGCAGGAAGCTTCTAGTTTGTAGAAGGATGTTGTGTAAACTCTTGGTTGACCCCATTTCTGCTTCTCGGATCTGCGCACATGGACCGCCCTCCCCCGCCCCGTGTCTCTCCTGTGCATCTTTCACCTTTTTAAAGACTGCTCACAGTAACCGTCTTCCCAGAGCCTGGGGTTAAAAGACGTACGTGTTCAATTGGTAAAGGTTGGCTTGAGAGAACAGTTCGTTCTCTAATTCTGTGCTTTAGAGAAACCGATAAGTCCTGGTTACCTATGGTTAAGTGTGAATCACAAACAACCCACATATATGTAATCTATGTGTAGCACCCAGTCTTCAGTGTAGTCTTGCTTTGTTTTAAAGAAGCAGTATTTCAAAGTTACGTTTCAAATTATTCGTGTTTGATTTGGGTTTCGTCAATCACGCGTTTATTTATCCAGCCATGGACAAAATACCTGCCCGGGTCCACACAAGACCTTTTCCCTGTGGATTGACACAGGCCTGCTGTCTCTGTCTGCAACCCTGCTCCGGAAGCTTCTGCATACCACTGAGCTTTATTTTGCATCAAAACAAATCAGCATTACATTGGAAGGTTTCGAACATTTCTATCAATCCTCCTGAGATAGTAGAGGCAATGTCCACTCCTGGCTTCTGCCTTCTCTTGGTCCCAGGAAAACACCACAAATCAATTCTTCCAGCCTCTTCTCTGGGTCTTTTGGGGGAGTGAGAGGTAGGGTCTTGTACTAAGTTATTCTGCACAAAGGCAATTCCCTGTTCCCAGTGATCGCCAGTGTCCAGTGACCAGCCCAATATTGAGAGCCCTTGGGCCCCACTCTTCAGCTTTGTGATTTGCGAGCTCTGTCACACTCTAGGAACTTCTGTGGCCTATACCTCTGTTACTCAACAAATTTCCCACCATTTCATATAGCTTCCCTAGCAGCAGATGCTATGGCAATATATGGGGGCATCTCTTAAATTTTACTACAACAGTTCATTATTAATATATATATATATATATATATATATATATGTACCATTGATTTTTGCATAGTACGTTTGTATGCTAGACCATAAATTCACATATTATCCCTAGTAGCTATTTTTTATTAACTCTTTGGGATTCTCTAAGTATATTATCATGTCATTTGAGAGTAAAGTCTTATTCTTTTTCCTTTAATTCCAATGTCTTTTATTTCTTTTTCTTGCCTTATCGTATTGGCTAAGATTTCCAGTACAATGTTAAATATGAGTGGTGGGAGAAGCTATCCTTGCTTTATTCTCAGTATTGGAGGGGGAAGCTCCCAGTCTTCACCGTTGAAAATAATGTGAACTGTAGATCTGCCCAACTAGATTCCTTAGTAACCAGTATATCTCCTGCTGCTTTGGCTTCAAACCTACTTCATGAGTCAACTTTTTAATTTATAACAAATTGTTATAATTTTGTACTGTGGAGTCTTAATTGCATTTGGTTTAAAATAGCCCTGCCAGGACTGAGATAACAAGTAGTCTGTTTTGGTGGAAAACATCATGTGTTGCATTAGCTATTTTAAAATCATGACACTCAAAACCCAATACTATCCTCTACCCATGTAGGAGTACAATCTCAGCCGAGCCTGGTCCCCAGCCACAGGTAGATGGAAGTCTAGTAGCTCTAGCACAGAACTACCATACCTACCACTTGCACAAGAATGCAAGAGCTATGCCCATCAAATGAGGGATGGATCAAAAACGTGGCAATGAAAGATTATTTTTCAATAAAGTGATACATTCTACAACATAGGTGGACCTCGTAAACGTTGTGGTCAGTGAACGAAGCCAGCTGCAAAAGGTCATGTATCGTGTGAGCCCGTTTATGTGCATTGTCCAGAACAGGGAAATCCACAGGGACAGGAAGTAGCCCGGTGCTTGGCAGGGGTGGTGAGAGGATGGAGCTGGGAGTGTATGACCTAATGGGTAGGGGGTTTCTTTCCTATGATTAAGATGTTCTAATAGTAGAGTGCAGTGATAGTTGCAAACTTTGTGAATATACTAAAAATCACTGAATTATATACTTTAAACAGTTGAACTTTATGGCCTGTAAATTATATCTTAAGAAAGATTTTTTTCTTACTAAAGAAAAAGAACACCGGGCATGGTGGCACATACCTGTATTCCCAGTCTTGGGAGACTGAGATAGGAGGATTCCAGGTTGGAGGACAGCCTCAGCAATGTAGCAAGAATCTCAGAAACCTAGTGAGACCTGTTTCAAAACAAAAAGTAAAAACAGCTGGGGGTGTAGCTTGGAGGTAGAGTGCACCTGGATTCAATCCACAGAAAAGAAAAGAACGTGGGAGCTGAGTTAATGGTCAGGCTGGAAACTGGGGTGTAGGCTGCCCCCGCCAGGCTTCAGAAGGTTGTCTTCATGAGAGACGAGCCGAGGGGACTGTTTCAGAGGAAGGACATATTACACGGGCTGATGGAGAGTCTCGGGGGCTGGACACCAACCACTTTGGGTCTAGGTCAGCGGCCACAGTGTACCATCAATGACAGCACACAGCAGGGTTGTGACCACAGTCACATCAGGGTTGGGGTGGGACCCTGTTGAAAGCCAATGACTGCAGCCAAAGAAGTTATCATCAAAGTAGAAAGATCTGCAGAAGGCCCTGAACAATGAAAACAAAATGAGCGCAGGCAACAGGTGCTGTGGATCGAGAAGTGGCTGGAATCAGCAGGGAATCCCCATCAACCAGGCGACTAACCCTTTCTTTTTCTTCTTCTTTCTTTTTCAGACTATAGCCCTCGTTTTCCCTTGGTGAGTACAAAATTTTTTTAAATTAATTTCTGATGTATAGTTGAGGAACTAAAAGAATATGTGGGATGTAACTGTTAAGGAAGCTTATTTTCCTGATACAGAGGGTCGTGCGGCCAGCAGCCAACATTCAGATGTCATGCCTCAACTTGCGGTGCACAGACTTTTTTAAATTTTAATTTGACTCAGCTGCTCAGGATCCTGAACCGTATTGTTGAGAACACAATTTCCACGTGCTTTCCTTTCTCTGACTCATCGTCCCTTTTAAAGGGGCTTATCTCGGTGGCACACACTCCGTGCCTGTTAGGGCACACAGTGCTGCCTAATTGCCCTGATGGTAATTGCTCCTTAAACTGATCTGCCGTGGGGAAAACTGCTGAAAAGGAGTTTTTTCTGGATTGCGCTCTTGGTAAAAACTGTGTCCGCGTCACATATTTTATGCCTTTCGAGGGTCCAGGCAACAGCAAAATTCCACGGCTCTTGATGTCCTTAGAAAAAGAAAACTTTGAACACCATAGCTGCTTTGTGATCTGTTTCATCGGCTTAACACTGTTAAGTTTCCTTAAAGAATGCAAGGGAAGGAAACCTCAGCGTTTCTAAAGTGGCCGCAGCCTGTGCGTGGTAGTACATGGAGCGGGCTGCTGTGCGCGTGCTCTGACCTCAGGCCCCACCCGGACTCTGGCAACTAGGAAGTGTTGTTTCCTAAACACCTAACCTTACTTGAAACATCTTTGCTGTGTTCCAGCGTTATTTTAAGGTCAGTGGATCAGTTCCTTGGCCCTGGCAGGCCCCCCTTTTTAGGCAGGGGGCCTTTTTTGTTCCATCTGGGTGTGAGACTTTGTCACCATGGTCTCTCTGGCACCATTACCGGGCAGCATGGATTCTGCGTGGCATCCTCTGCTTGAGTAGATGCCAATGGTGGGATCAAAGAGGAAGATCATTACTGATTAATCGAGATGTCATTACGGGAAGTCTGTAATCCCTCATGGCCTTAGAATCCTAAGCCACAGGTGTTGGCTTGTTCGGATTGGCTCAAAAGCATATTAAATGTCATGCTCATCAGAAGCATTATGAATGTGCCTACCGTGCTGACATGAAATCTTTGAGGGCCAGACCCATAGATGCCCAGCCTTCTGAAATACAGAGGGGCAAATCCTGGCTTGTTGTAAGCATGGACCTCTGCCCACCTTGACGCTCCACTCAGTGCTGGCCCCTCTATAGCCAGTCTTGCCTCCTGCCCCTTCTAGAATTTCCTAGCCTCTTGGCTAGTTAACCAGCTGCTGACCAGTGAGTCAGCAGCTCTCCAGCCCCATGACCCTGTGACAAGTGCTCACTGGGCTCCTTCATCTCCCTAGCACTGTCTCAAACCCAGAGGTGACCTCCGGCCAGAGCTAAGTCCTTGTACCTCCATGTTCCCGCCACGGGTACCTGGTGGCCACAGCAGCTCCAGACAGCACCTCCCTCTTCGCTGCCCATCCCTTGCCTTCATATCAGTTCTGCTTCGGGGAACTGCTGAGTTCTGGGACTAAAAGTGCTGATTTCAGAAATCTTTCTCTTTGACATGAGGAATGGGTGTTTGAAGCGTGGCCCTCCCACGTGCTATACCTATCTGACCTTCATTTGGAGTCTGCCCACCAGGCTGACTAAAGACTCCTGCCCGTCTTCAGTCTGCGGCTAAACATTTGAGGCTTGGCCCAGAGTTTCAGGATTTCTATTAATAGAAGGGGACTTATTTTCAACTTTTGGGATTAGAAAGTTTTGAGTCAATTGGAACACATAGATGGTCTACCTTGGGCAGGGCAGAGCAGCCCCCTGAGGTTGGATGCTGTCATGAGCCACTGCCCACACCTGGACAGAGGAGCCAGGTTGACCCCTGCTGAATGGTATGTCCCATGAGTGAGCCTCCTTTTCTCTCCTCTACCCATCTCTTCCTGGATGCTTGTGGCACTAAAGTAGGTGCCCCAAGGTAAGCATTTAATAAATGCCAGCTATCATTAGCACTTTTATTCTTATTATTAACATCATCACAGAATTAAGACAACTGTTTCCAACTATATATATATATATATATATATATATATATATATACTGGGGATTGAACCCACTGAGCTACACCCCCAGCCCTCTTTATTTTTTATTTTGAAGCAGGGTCTCGCTAAGTTGCTGAGGGTCTTGCTAAGTTGCTAAGGCTGACCTCGAACCTGCAATCCTCCTGTCTTAGCCTCTCAAATACTGGGATTACCGGCATGTGCCGCCATGCCTGGCTGTTTGCAACTTTTTTTTTTTATGCGGTACTAGGGGTTGAACCCAGGGGCATTCTACCTCCAAGCTACACCTCCAATCCTATTTTTTATTCTTTATTTTTAATCAGGGTCTTACTAAGTTGTGGAGGGCCTCACTAAGTAGCTGAGGCTGGCTACAAAACACTGCAATCCTCCCGTCTCAGCCTCTCTAGTACTTGGATGACAAGCGTGCGCCACCACGCCTGGCTCTTTCTTGCATTTAACAATAGACTTGTGAAGGCGATAGCGTGGTTCCTATCAATGATCAAATAGACCCAAGCTATTTCAACCAGAGGCCACTGGCTGCTGTGTGGGCTTCAGTGGCTTCCCCTTTAATGCAATGGAATTTAAGAATTAAGAACTTCTGGAAGACACATAATTAAGGCTTACATATTTTCTCCAGACTCTTTAAAGTCTTATATTTTTATACCTAAGGGTATCCAGTGGTAAGTAAAATTAAATGATAGTGTAACTTGACTATTTCACTTTGGCTCATGGAAATACCAAAGGGATAAAAGACAACTAAATTAAAGCAATAATATTAAGTAACAGTGAATTTTAATTTTAAAATTTGCTTTGGGTAGTCATTCACTAGTTGGCTTTTTAATGAGGTATTCTTCCTCCTCCATCACTTTTAACACCTGAGCTTTCTTGTCTGAGTCATTTTTCTTTCTTCCTGTGAATGGCCACCAAGGTAGAAAAAAAAATCTGTAATTTTCTTTTTTTATATACTCTTATTGATGCATTGTAATTACACATCATAATAAGGTTCAAAGTCACACAAACAAACATGCACACAGGTTCTTGGTGAGTTTCCCTTCAGGTCCTACCCACTACTCACCCTCCCCATACATAACAGTGAGATTATTTCGATTAATAGAAGGGAACTTATTTTCAACTTGTGGGATTAGGAAGTTTTGAGTCAGTTGGAACAAATACATGGGTCTTCCTTGGGCAGGGCAGAGCAGCCCCCTGACGTTGGAGACTGTCATGAGCCACTGTCCACACCTGGACAGAGGATGCCTTCAAACATAGGCATAGAGTAATTTGAATTGTTTCTTTTATCAGTTCTTCCTTTTCTCCTCCCTGTCTCCCTTCTCCTATCCCCTTCCACTGCTCTACTGGTTTCTCTCCTCATTTATCTGAAGTCCCTATTGTTTCCTATTTTCTCTCTAGCTTCCACATAGGAAGAAAACATAGGATCCTTGACTTTCTGAGACTGACTGATTTCACTTAGCATAATATTCTCTAGTTCCATCCATTTTCCTGCAAATAACCTAATTTTGTTCTTCTTATGGCTAAGTAAAATTCCATCGTGTGTATCTACCACATTTTCTTTATCCATCCATCTGTTGACGGACACCTCGGTTGGTTCCATAATTCGGCTATTGTGAATTGTGTTGCCATAAACATGAATAGGTATGTGTCACCATGGCATTCTGACTTTAATTCTTTTGGAAAGATACCAAGGCGTGGTATAGCTGGGTCCTATGGTGGTTCCAGTCCTGGTCTTTAAAGGAACCTTCATACTGATCTCCATGGTGTTTATACTAATTTGCAGTCCTACCAACAGTGTATAAGAGCTCCTGTTTCCCCACATCCCCACCAGCATTTAATATTGTTTGTACTCTTGATGAATGTCATTCTAACTGGAGTTAGATGGAATCTCAGTGCAGTTTTGATCTGCATTTCACTGATTGCTAATGATGTTGAACATTTTTGCATATATTTATTGACCGTGTGTGTGTGTGTGTGTGTGTGTGTGTGTGTGTGTAGTGTATATTTAGATCAATTGCCTACTTTTTGATTGTTTTTTACTGTTGAGTTTTGTAAGTTTTTTATATATTCTAGATATTAGTCCCCTGTCAGAGGAGTAGCTGACAAAGATTTTGTCCCATACTGGAGGGTTTGTCTTCAGATTCTTGATGGTTTCCTGTGCTTCGCAGAAGTTTTTCCACTTTATGCCATCCCATCTATTGATTCTCAGTTTTATTTCCTGAGCCTTGGGGATCTTATAGAGGAAGTCTCTACCAGCACCTATATGTTGGAGAATTGGTCTCATGTCCTCTCCTAGTAATTGCAAAGTTTCTGGTCTAATTTCATCTTGAGCTCACTCTTCTGCAGAATGAAAGATTGGGGTCTAATTCCATTCTTCTACATATGTATATCCAGTTTTCCTAGCACCACCTGTTGAAGAGGCTGTATTTTCTCCCACGTTTGTTTTTGGCTCCTTTCTCAAAAATCAACTAACTATAGGTGCGAGGAAAAACTCTGTAATTTTAAAAATGAAGTTCCTGGGCCTCATGCTGTTCTGACAGGACAGGTGAGCACTGAGCTTGTCTTCTAGCTGTGTGGCCAGGGTGACTGACTGGTCTCCAACAGCACAGCAGGAGCTCCGTGCCCTATGCTGGCTTCGTGGTCCCGGAAGTGGGAAAGCTTCTGGACACTGTGCCTGAAAAGGGAAGACTCCTCCCTGGCTGGTGCGGCCCCGGCTCCTTCCTTTGCCAGCCCTTGGGCTTCTGTTAGTGCCAGTGAGTCCATGGGTTCCCCTCTAGGCAACGGCGCTTCTCCCAGTGGCGGAAAGAGTGTTTGGCAAGCTAGCACAGGTCGGAAGAGTGCCTTGGGAAGTGAGGGTGACCAACAGATGAGTCCCCCATGCGTTTCCCTTCCCACCCCATCCCCCTGGGAAAAGTTGCACATTCTTCCAAGAAGTGCTTCCTAGAAGAGTCTAGCAGGGAACATTTGTCACAGGGCAGAGGCATGCCTACTCATCAGCAGCGGTTTCCCCTTAGAGGAAATAGGAGCACAGATTTCCCATATAAACTCATATCTCGTCACGCACTTGCCGCAGATGCGGTTCAGAGCTGGGATTCTTCTAGAAGTCCTTTTCAGCCGGCGGGGAAACATGGATTCTCCAAGGCCAGGATGGACCCCCAGCATCATCCCAGGGGGGCAAGAGGTAAATGGGGGGAATGACGGGGAGCCTTTCTTGTGACTTTGTATTTATGTCATGCTTGTTTATAATTTCTTAAGGACCCAACATTAGGTTAAAGAATATCATCAAGAAGCCCTTATTAGATGAAAATTTGGCAACCTCCTCAGTTAACTTTATCCAACTCTGTGCAGGAGATCTGGGGTTTATGGTTCAGGAAGCAATTTCTAACCCACCACGGCTCAGTCAGGGGAGGAGCTGGGTTGTCAGACATCTAGTGAGTATGGTGAGGTTCACCGTTCAAGAAAAAGAATCCCTAACTGTTGCAGAGGCCCTGAGCTGGCTGGCTGGCTGACCCATGGGAACTCCACCCATTGTAAGCTGGACGTTTCCTGCTTTTATAATCAAAACTGCCCTTTCGGTTTTCCTTCACAACTGGATTGTGAAGCTGCGTTTTAATTATAAGTGACACGGGGAGAAAGTGGGAGCACCTGGGCAGCAGGTGTGTTCAAGGAGCCTGTCTTGGGTGCACGAGGCCGGGCAGGCTGTGTAAGGTTTTCCTGTGTGTGCAGCTCACAGTGAAGAGACAGATGGTCGTGGCAGCTGGAGAGACACACTGACTTGTCTGTAGGGTGGCATCATTCATGTTGGGCAAGAGAAGACAAGACATTTATAGGCTCTTCTGGTGTGTGAGTTACAAGGAGATTTCTCAGACCCAGTGGGCCACAGCATCAGGAACAAGATCAGGTGCCAAATGCAGCAGGGACCAACCCCCCCACACACAAGACCGGGACGCTCCCTAAGGCAGTGCCATTCATACGCTGGGGTGTCCCTCCAGTGTGAATCAGGGTGTAGAGCAACAGGAGATTAAATGACAGCTGCTCAAAAACTAACAACCCAAAGTGACTTTTTGAAACTGCTTATGATGATACAAAGTTTGGTGCTAACTATTTAAAATGTTGGGAGGGAAAAAAAAGGATCCCTGTGGAATTCCGAACAAAAAGGAAGGTGTCATATAATGGATTCTCTGAATAGCTTTTCTCCTTGTTGAATGGAAATGAGCAAAAGAAAAAACACAAAAACTGGGCTTATGTTATTTTATGATAAAGGCTGATTGGATTCTACCAACCTTTTAGAAATGTGTTGATGGTATTTAACTGATTCCAAACAAGTCTACCAAGATTGATCTGAAATGATGTAGATTTCATGTTCAAGTGAGATGTGTGTGTGTTAAAACTACTGTGTCTCCATGTTGCTGCTGAAAAGTGAATTTTAAAAAAAGATCATGCCAGAGGAAATTATTATTCAGAAAAAGAAGATTTGATCTATTTCCTGTTTTCCCCAATAACCTTAAATGCCTTATGCTTAAAACAGAAATTGCATTTATGATAAAACACATGCATATAGAGCAAATTTTACAGTCTGCAAAGCATGCTGGGCTTCTTAAATACCTGGAGGCCGTCTAGTTGTGCCGTGTCAGCTCTACCTTAAAGATGAGAAAGCAGAGACCCAGGCAGGCTGCAGAAGCGAGTTGCCAGGACAGTGGGAAGCAGCAAGGTATAACATAGTTACTTTAAGAAAAAAAAAAATATATATATATAACGTGTGTGTGTGTGTGTGTGTGTGTGTGTGTGTGTGTCACCTGAACATGAAATGTGCACCGTTTCTGATAGCACATCAGTCCTGGAGGTGTTTGAAATCCATTAAATACCATCAACAGATCCCCTCCAGCATCCCCCCCACTTTGAACAGTGCACCTCCACATATGCCCCCCACCTCAAGGTGCTGCTCTCAAACTTGAACACCAGTCAGCTCCCATGACCACCACTAAAGGTGATATTCGAGCTGGGTTTGGTGTCAAATACCTGTAATCCCAGTACTTGGGAGGCTGAGACAGGAGGATCACAGGTTCACGGCCAGTCTCAGCCATTTATTGGTGCCTTCCACAACTTGGTGAGACTCTGTTTTAAAATAAAAAAATAAAATAGGGCTGGAGGTGTAGGTTGGAGATAGAATGCCCCCGGGTTCAATCCCCAGTACCACACAGCCATACACACACACACAAAAGTCATATTCAGTCCTACCAGAAGAAAAACTTTCCTATCATGAAAAATATTATTTTACAGTTATGCAGGTGATAGAGAGCATTAGCAAGAACATCTCCCAGGGGTTCTGCAAGCGGTATTGGGTAGGTAGTGGCATTTGGGACCAGCTTCATGATCGTGCGAGTTGGCCTCGGCCCGGTCCTGGCTCTTCCCGCCTGTCATCTGCTGACCAAGCTCAGTTTCCTAATCTCCTTGCACACACTTGCCAGGCTTCCTTTCCCGCAGCCCAGGCCTTATCTCCTCGCGCACTCAGCTTTATCAGGTGTCCTGCAGGCTCACAGTTGTGCAAAGTCGTAAGAAAAATGAAGTGGTAGATCCGAGTTGTGATTTCAGGAAGCCTGGCTGTCGAGGCCGGTGCTTGAGCCCTTCCTCTAGTAAGTGTGCGAGTTTTGTACAGGAGTCTAGAAAAGGATTGGGTAGAAATAGCTGAGTTCTAGAAAGGTGAATGACTGGTCGCTTATCACTCTGCCTAAGTCACAACTCCTTCGTCTAAAAATAAAGGGCAGGGTGAGAATCTGTCAAGGTCTCTTCAAGACACAACGATAACTCAGGGCAGTGCTATCTGGATTTGGAGTCAACGGCACAAATCCCCAGGAAGCAGTGACTGCCCGTGTCCACGGGGACACGGCCAGCTGCGTCCACGCCCTGCATCTCCGGGATGAGGCAGCACTTGGTGAGGTACACGTTGATAATCTTCATGGTGACAGGAGGGCAGCTGTCCTGTGGCGTGCACTCTGTCCTACTCCCTCATTTGTGTTTGTGTTGGCGCTCTCGTCGCCCTCCAGAAGAAGGGGGGGGGCATGTGAAGGAGGGTTTTATTAATGGAAACACTTTATGTGAAGCCAGTGGTTTTCTTTCCATCCTGGAATATGTGTACAGGAAGTAAATGGCGGAGCCGGGTGTGGTGGCGCACACTTGTAATCCCAGTACTTGGGAGGCTGAGACAGGAGGATCACAGGTTCGCAGCCAGTCTCAGCAACTTGTAAGGCCCTCCGCAACTTAGTGAGACCCTGTTTCAAAATAAAGAATAAAAATAGGGCTGGGAGTATAGCTCGGAGGCAGAATGCCCCTGGGTTCCATCCTCAGCAGCACACACACACAAAAAAGGAAATAAATGGCGGGAACCCATGGGCTTTGGTTTTAAGGCTCGAGCAGAAACGTGGGGAAATTTTAATTTAAAGGTAGTTTCTCCCCTGTTCTAAGGGCCATTCTGGCCAGTGGTTCTGGGAGCTGTGGATAGTTTATTTTCCCTGCAGGTGTGGTTCTCTGTGAAGGCCAGCTAATCCGCTTAGAAACCATGGGCACCCCCAGCGTCGCCCTGCCCCCTCCTGAAGAGTTCTCCACAGAAGTCAGGCTGGAAAGGGTGCGTGGCTGAGAAGTGGAGGTCCCAGAGGCACCTCACTGCAGCAAGATCGCATTTAGAGGAATCGCTATTTTCCAACCCGATATTTGGCTTCCTTCCAGTGTGAAGCCAGCGCTGACATTCTGTTATGCTGTTTCCTGTTGTGGGCGGATTGATTTAATTTTTAATGAGTGATTCACTGCCCATGGCTGTGTGTTTTCCTCCTGTTGAGCTGAGAATTAAGTCATGTTTCCTTTAAAACATTATTTTTGATATAAACTGAGTAATGTGGTACTTAGCGTTAGAGACAAAAGGACTAGTAACATCCTTTAAGAGACGGCCTTTACCCTACCCCCAGCTCTTAGGAAATGACTGTCATGTGACGTTGATGTTCCCCAAAGAGGACACGTTTCATTAAACATCCTACGATGTTTCTTTCGATAGCAATGTTTTCAAAAGTTGTGTTATTTTAGCCGGGCATGGTGACGCACACCTGTCATCCCAGTACTTGGGAGACTGAGACAGGAGAATTACAGGTTCAAGGACAGCTTCAGCAACGTAGCAAGACTCTCAACGACCTAGTGAGACCCTGTTTCAAAATAAAAAATAAAAAGGGCTGGGGGTGTCTCTCGAAAGTAGAATGCCACTGGGTTCAATCCCCAGTGCCACACGCACACACACACACACACACACACACATACACACACACACACATTGTGTTATTTTAAAATGTTTTATCAAGGTGTTTACTACAAACCTACTGCATTGGAAGCCAAGTGGCAGGTGTCCCTAACGGGAAGCCTAGCAATGTCTTCCTTTCCCCCAAGTGTTTATAGGGCTCCTCCCCATCCTCTCTGTTTATGCCTAGTGCCCTCTGTCTTCGAAGCTGGGGTCTGTAACTCCTTCTGGTTCATGAACTTCATTGAAAATGAAACCAAAGGGTCTCTATGCTCAGAGCTGCTCAGTCCTGTCTTAGGCCTCATTCTTGCTAAGTTGTTGCTCAATACCACTCCTTCAGGATGAACTGAAGTGTGGACCATCCCCGCTTTACAAGGAGGTTCTCTCCTGGCCTGAACACCCAACCGGGAACCTGCCAGACAAGCTGTGAAAACCCATCTCCAATACCCAGCACCATGAGCCCCACAGCATCAGATGTTACCAAGTGGTACCCAAGAACTTGGGTATCCAAGAGGATGGCAAGTGCAGCCACCAAAAAGAGTGCAGAGGCAACAGGGAAGGTACAGATCAGAGGAGGAACAACTGAGGAAGATCGAAGACTCAGTGGATGACTGGACAGAGTCAGCCATAGAGAAACTATGAGATCCGAAGGGGCAGAGGACAGGCAGACCCAGCGCTGACCTAGACGTCTGGCTAACTGCTGGGTGGCTATCACCAGCCTTCTAGGACAACTGCAGGTTCTTCTGCAAGGCTCTGGAATTCTGTCCCTTCAAGGTGGGGCCCCAGATGAAATAAGAAAGTTCTAGCACAGAAGTTACTTCAGAAAGAATGGTATGGGGTAGAGGCAAGGACACTGGAAGGTACATGGGGGTGCTTTTGAAACGATCTGCTGTTGGTGGTGCTAGAGATTGAATGCAGGGCCAACGTGTGTTAGGCAAGTGCTCTGAGCTACATCCCCAGCCTGGAGACAGTGTGCTCTGAGTCCAACGGTTCAGGCCTGGGCTGAGGGCTTGCTGATGCTGAGTGTCTATACAGAGACACCCTGCAACACCAGCTGCTCACCAGCTCTCCCAGGCCTGGTGGAACTCAGGAAACATCCAGGCATCTGACAGCTCAATGATAGGCCTGGAGTAGCCGCCTCCATTGCTCCAGTACTGATGTGCCAGCCTCAGAAACCAAACACTGTCAGAAATCCAAATTCCACCAGCCATGGTGGTGCATGCCTATAATCCCAGTACTTGGGAGGCTGAGACAGGAGGATCTCAGGTTCGAGGCCAGCCACAGCAACTTAGTGAGGCACTCAATAACTCAGCGAGACCCTGTTTCAAAATAGAAAATAAAAAGCATGGGGCCGGGTGTGGTGGCGCACGCTTGTAATCCCAGTACTTTGGGAGGCGGAGACGGGAGGATCCGGGTTCGCGGCCAGCCTCTCAGCTCTCTCTCTCTCTGTCTCTCTCCCTGTCTCTCTACCTAGTGAGGCCCTCCGCAACTTTGTGAGACCCGGTTTCAAAACAAAGTATAAAAAATAGGGCCGGGGGCATAGTGTGGAGGTAGAACACCCCTGCGTTCAATCCCCGGTACTGCAAAAAAAAAAAAAAAAAGTACCGTGGGTGTAGCTCAGAGGTAGAGCACACCTGGGTGCAATCTCCAGTATCAAAAAAGAAGGCAGGAAGGAAGGAAGGAAAGAAGGAAAGACAAATTCCTTATCAGATATTCAAATACCAAATCAGTAACCCAAATACCTCCTTTAGAAACCTAAGTACCATGTCTGAAATCCAGATATTTCACCAGAAAAACAAGCGCCATATAACACATCAGAACAGCTCTTCAGAAACCCAAATACCCGGCCAGAAAGCCGAGCACCACGGCCAGGCGTTCATAGTAACAATGCAAATAAGAATCTTCATCTTTCACTGGAACATGTTGACCCCCTTCTGAACTTCATCTAGAAGATTTAAAAAAATGTAATTGCTTTATTTCAGCTGGGCCGTAACACATTTAAAAATATGTGTGCCGCCCATGCAGCAGGATCCCTGGGATGTTTGAAAGAATATGAAATTGCACCAGCCCCAGGATGTGGTGGCGGGATTGGAGCTAAGCAGAGGATGGAGGGAATGGGCGCCCTGAAGTTTCTAACCCAGATTCTGTGAAAGACAGAGACCCACGTCGAGGGGTCTCAGCCACCCTGGTATTGCCAAAAATAGAAGGACATGGCTAAAAGAGAATGAAACACCGGCCTTGGGAAGTGAAAACAGGGCTCGGAGAAGGGCCCCATGACGCAGGGGATCAGTTCAGCCATATAAAATGTGTATGCTTTCTACTTCCTGTCTCCTTCTTTATCCATAATTTCTATCATGTGTGACGCAGAACTTGAAGCTCACGCTTGGTTGGATCATTGCTGAGGGACAGGGGACAGCTGATTTGGAGCGGCCTGACTGGCCTGGGGCTGGGGCACTGGGTCTCAGCTCCCAAGGAGAGCAGATGAACTCATTGTCTCTGCATCCCCAGGGCTTGCCCAGCACCTAGCAGATCTGAGGAACTCAGGAACGGTTGACGAGCAAGGGAATGAGTGTGAGTGTGCTGGAGGCGGGGGGTTTGTTCTCCACTGCGCCCAGGGCAGCACTTAACATGAACAGGGCCAGCTGCATGAAATGCAGGGTCACTTGTTCAAAGAGCAGGGAAAAGTGGTTCCTTTTCTTCTCTTTTTCTGGACCTGTCATAGTGGTTTTATTTGATTTTGTTTTCTTTCAATTTAATGTCAGGCTCCCTTGGGCACCAGGATACTTTTAGGCCTTTGATGGTATGTATGGGGGGGGGCACATGCAGTCCCCAGCCTCCCCGGCTTCCCCAGCCTGGACTCAGGCCCCTGTATGGAGTAGTGAAGCTTGCTGGTGGGGCCGGGAAGCTGACAGTCGAGAGCGTGGCAATCCTGGGTGGAGGGGCGGCAGAAGGCAGACCAGGTGTGAGTTGAGGCCCCACGTTTCATTGCTTGAATGAAATGAGCATCATTGCTCCATTTTCATTTGCAAAATGCAAATGCGAAGATGAAAGTGCCGTGATGAATTTTTAAGCAGCAGTTCAGAGCATTAAGCCTCCAGCATGGGGCCTCTTCTGGGCATGCCCTGAGAGTCCCTCTCTGATCCCACGCTCCTGACACTGACCTGAGCGTGTGCAGTGGGGTGAGCACACCGCTGTGTTCACCCGGGGCAGGAAGGGCCTTCTTTTCCACAGGAGCATGATTCATTTGCAGCCAGAGCTCCAATTCTCCCTGATTCCTTAGCAGTTTCTGGAAAGTTCTTCCACTAAGAAGCACCTAATGTTCTCTACTCAATGCCCAGCCTCTCTCTGCAACCCTGTCTTACTGTCTTTATGTTGTCATGGAAACAGGGATCACTCTCTGGACCTGCCGAGTTTGTCCATCCTCTCCCCAGGAGAACACGGACCGTCAGGACAGGGATCTTGTCGTCCCTGTTCCCTCACACACTCTCTGGCACCAGAGTGGTACCCAGGGAACGTCATTGGAATGAATAGATACAATTAACACTCCTTGCCCTGCTTTCTATCTATTTTGGAACAAGCTGGGCATAACAAAAGAAATGAAGTCAACTAACAGGCCCAAGCGTCTCTGTCAACCTTCAGTGATTTTCTCTGTCTAGCATCAGACTGGTGTCAGTGAGTTCTTTCGCAGATGCGACCGAGTTTGCTTTGTTGTCTTTTTCTGTGGTCATGTAGCAGATGTCGTAGGGGCCCGTGAGTACTTCTGAGTCACTCTGTGCCTGGATTCAGGGAAGAGCCTTGTTTCGGGTCTGCATGGGCCCCACCCCAGGCCAGGACTGCACACTTGGGTTTAATTTGGATTTCTGCTTGCACTCCTCTTCCCAATCCCACCCCCTATGGTTGGGATTTCTAAGAGTGAAATGGATATGCCAGTTGATCAAAGCCCCTTCCTGGCTTTGAACCTCCACGTCTTGATATGTTGTTGAATTAGTCACTTTAAAGATGTATTCTAAGCCGGGCGTGGTGGCACACACTTGTAATCCCAGTACTTTGGGAGGCAGAGACCAGAGGATCCGGGTTTGCGGCCAGCCTCAGCTCTCGCTCTCTCTCTCTCTCTCTCTCTCTCTCTCTACTTAGTGAGGCCCTCCACAACTTCATGAGACCCAGTTTCAAAATAAAGTATAAAAAAATAGGGCCGGGGGTGTAGCGTGGAGGTAGAACGCCCCTGGGTTCAATCCCCGGTACTGCAAAAAAATAAAAAAAGATGTATTCTAAGATGAGGCCCAGGCACCAACTGTAGGTTTACATATCAAGAAGCATGAACTCGTGCCCACCACTGTCAGGGCGGAGGGACAGCAGCAACAAGAGAGGTCTCCGCTCCACCCCGAGGCAGGATGGCTGTAGTATTCAACAGCTGGCCACATCTTTCTTCTCAGAGAGAACCCAAAGTCCCTCTCCCCGCTTCTGAGTTCTGGGATGAGGATGGGGGGACTGTGAAAGGCACCAAGCCGGCTCAGGAGATGCAGCACCCCACGGACTAAGGGCAGAGGGAGGCTGCTCAAGAATCAAATGGGCCGTGCTACCCGGGATTCTGGGGTTTCCCCATCCATTTCCTTGGCGAACAGGGTGTGTGCTTTGCTTCTTGCTAAACATTCCCAGAAGCCACAAGGAGGCGTGGAATATTCCCACTGGAGAAGCCTCCCCAACCAGGAGCTCTTGTAACCAACATCCGGAGCACAGTGCAGGAAGTCCAAGCTGCAGGGCAGGCGAGCGCCGGGAGTGGCGAGAGATATTCATGCTCTCGTGCTGGTGGGAAGAAGAGTGAAGAGATCGACTTGGTTTCTGAATGTAATTCTTCCTACAATAGGCTGCCAAGAAATGCATGGGGTTACCTGTTTGAAACGTGGGGGGTTTTGACGAAACACACAGATAACAAGGAAGAGTGTTGATTCTGAGTTCCCCTGCCATGACACGGGGTTGGTTTAGTCTAGAACTATTCATTTGACACATTCGGGTCTTTCTCACCTAACTTTCTAATACTTGCTTCAGTCACCCACGTTCCCAGTTTCCCCCAGGACTTGGAAGGACCAGGGAATAACAGGCAGCCTGATGCAGGCAGGTGACAACAAGAGCCCTGGGGACCCAGCTCCGCTTCCCTCATGGGATCTGAGAGCCACCTGAATGCTGTATGTGACGGTCACCTCTCTTGATCATCCTGTGTTGGGGGCATCGGTCTCTCGGGGCCAGCCCGAGAGAGAGAGAGATGTGAAGCTGATGGGGGAACAGACGCCGGACGGTTGGAGAAATAACCATACCTCCAACCAGGAGCCAAGTCTTGCAAGAACTTGTTTATTAGAAAGCCACATCTCTCTTTTATAGTAGAAGCAACATAGGAAGTTCGCAATTAGTAGGGTGTGGCACCACGCCCTCCTGGGATCTATCATAGGTAGAGGCACCTGTCATCTGTGAGTACGGAAGGAGGTAACTACCTATCACAGCCCTCCTGAGGCTACCTCCGGGACTACCTGCAGGACCTCCCCCTGAGGAATTCACCAGCGCCATCTTTGCCATTAATATGCTGAATTACTGCCACGTGGGAGAGGCCCGGTACTCTAGAGCAGGCCTCTGCTAGTTCACCAGGCCCTTTCATGGCACCGAGTAGAGGGCCCCGCAATCCTGTGCTGTGCGTGAAGTCACTCTGCTAGCTTACGCTGTGACGAGCTATCTATGAGTCTTGGTACATTTGACTTCTCCCTCCCTGCTGTTGACATCTGAACTGGATGGAGCCATTCCTCTCCTTTCTGAAGCCAGGGAGGTCAGCCATGGTGGCCTGCCACCAGGAAGAGAGGGTGCAAGGTCGGGGCCTTGCCACAACTTGGGCGGGCAGGAGATGGATTTCAAGCACCAGCTCTGCCCTTAGTAGACTGCCTGGCAGCAAATGAGTCACGTGCCTTATGGAGCCTCCATTTAAGGGTGTAGTCAGTTCCCCAAGACCAGATATTCTCAGGGTCTACGGATCCAGAAGAGCAGCACAGAGGCACCCAGCTGGTGCTTAGCTGATGGGCCCGACCCTGATGTCAGGGTTTAGACCTGGGCAGTAAGTACCCAAGGTTTTCTGTGATTTCATTAGCAGCCCCATGCCCTAGGTGGTTGTGAAAACCTGTGTTCACTGATGCTGCAATATTTGATTGATTCTTCTGGAAGGGACACCAGGATGGCTAAAGCAAGCACGGCAGCAGTTGTGGTGAATTGGTTGAGCATCAAAGGCAAATTGTCAGGTCACGAACCTCATCATTCTCACGTGCCTCATTTCGCAGTCTGTCCCTGTTTACCCTGACTCTACACATGCGCGCACACACAGAAAAACGCATCCCAGACCACCTTGAACTAAATGGATTTGACCTCTCCTTATAAAATGTGCCTGAGCCTGATGGAGGGAGCTTTTTTTGAGAGTTCAGCAAGCCATCTCCCCCCCTCTCGCTCCTCTGTTAGTGCCAGCCTTGGGGTGAGCACCTCCTTTTTCTGGGGAATTCATGGCCTGGGCATCTTGTCACCAAGGATCTGTGAGATTTGCTTTTTGTTAGAAGGACATCATGTCTCGGGTGTCCTTCCCAGCGTGGACCAGGAGCATGAACAGTGGTTGATGATTTGGAAGGGAGCGAGCTTCCCGAAGGACACGCAGCGTTGGAAGGTTCCGTCGCTGGCTGGCTCACCAAAGGCCATTTAAAAGGCTCTGAAAGACGCCCATTCAAACAACTGTATTCGTGGAAGGCCTCAAAACCTGCCCCATTAACATCATTCCTCTCACAACAGGAAGGAACTCTGAGGAGCAGACCTGGGCAGGGGCTGCTGCCCGTGGCGTCCCGTGCACAGAAGACAGAGCCCCCGCTTTCCTTGCATCATCCTAACTGTGGGGTTAAAGCACATCCAAATCGCCCATTTCTAACAGTACAATCTCCAACGAGAGAATCTCCTTCAGAATGTATACACCTGAGACGCCCCAGGTTCCCTAACTGTGTGCACTGCCACAGGCCCCCGTGTCCATAAGCTCCCGGCTATGTAGGATGCCTCTGAGCTGTCAGCCTCAGCCCTGGGCCTCACTTCAGGTCAGCAGCTGAGCTCATGAAAACGCTTCTTTCCAAGGGGAAAGAAAGAGGCAGAGAGGTGCGAGGGCTCACGCGGGCACGCGGGCCTTGGCACTCACACACGCAGGCTGGCGCGGCCGGACTGCCGTGAGTTACTGTAAATGCCGCAGCCTTGTTCCTTCTCAGAGTGGGTGTTGTAAGAAGTGCGTCTGTCTATTGTTGCAGCCTCCGTGTCTGAGGCCCCCACAACATTCTTTCCTGTGTGGAGTGCGAGCATTTCCTTTGTGTGTCTAAAACAATAAAAGTTCTCAGCTTGCAGCCAGGCTAATTTTAATAGTGTCAGGGCAGAAGAAGGGAAGGGAAGAGAAGAAAAGGGAAGGGAAAGGAAAAGGAGAGAAGGAAGAAAGGGAGGGAGGGAGAGAGGAAAGAAAGGGAGGGGAGATACAAAGCAAAACCCAAACACAGAAAAAAAGGCCAGATTGCACAATCTAAGTGACTCAGACTCAGGTCAACTTAATTAATTTGTGCCACTTAAGTTTCACGGTTTCCTTGAAATCCAGCTGCAGTAATTACCTGCCTCTTCCAAATAGCCTCGAGGTCCGACCCCGGTTCTGGCTGCCCATTGGATGAACGGCCCTTGTTGGGGTCGAGGCCAGCTCGCAAGAGCATTTTTGCAGGAAGAGCTCAGGACAGTCGGCTGGTGCTCGGACATCTGGATCCACGGCCTGCCCTGAGAAGGTGAAGGAGCACAGGTGCGCCACAGGGAGGCTCTCCCTGTCCCTCTGCTGTGGCTGGGCGTGTCGGCATGCCTCCCACAAACTGGCCTCGCAGGCTGGAACTCAAGGTCTCAGTGTCCTTGAGGTCACGGCCAGCTCAGCACTCCAATAGTCCGTCCCTTAGGAGACCAGGTCACTGAAGACTGAGAAATGGGATTAATAATCTTCATATGTTTTATGGTAGAGTTTACAGAGTATAGACCTCAGGAATTAATAAAGGTGTAAGCATATAATAAGAACAAGTAAATAAACTACAATTAAAAATAAAACCACAAATAAAAAATAAGACAGGAGATGTACAAATGGGGGAACTCGGCACATTCATTCAAGAGCTAACATACATAGCAAAACATCTTAATTCATGCGAGCTCCCAACAGCAAAAGACACGGAGCTCCTCGTCTCTAGTTAACTCACTTCTGCTCTTTGGAAAGCATTTCTCAACTTATTAAAAATAGTAAGCACTCTCTCCTGAAGTTGTTTACTGAGGGGGAATAAATTAATGTATTTTAAGATTTTCTTTTCCAAAATCCTGCTGCACCCGTCACATCTACACGGGCATGCATGGATACCTCTATGTGCCATCACTGTGAGATGAAGCCAAGAATCCGATTAACGGCGTGTCATATAGTCAGGTGTTTGTTTCCCCAAAAATCCTGAGCCACGTGAAACCGATGGCTGGGGCGGCTGCACAGGGAAGCCGCAGAACACGCAGCAGCAATACGGCAGCGTCACCATGGCAACCGGTGGAAATAATGGTCCCCTTCGGGAATAAAGGAGATCTGGAATTCTGTTGTAGTCAGGAGCCTGGGCTGTGGGCTGTGGAGATGGTTTTCCATGATGGTTTCAGAAATTCCTTATCAACAGAAAATGAATGGGAATGGGGGATTTTTCAGAAAAGAAATGGATTTAGAGACTGATGTGATAGTGTAGCCTCTGAGGAGTGCGCAGCAGGGATTTGGGAAGCTGCTGGTGAGGTAGGAGGGCCGTCCAGCTGCCGCACCGCTCCCCCACCAGCTGTCCCAGATCTGGTCCCTGGTCCCTGCTGCCAGGAATACATCTCTAGGACTGTCGCTGACCTGAGCTGCCACCTTTTAGAGCCTTTCCATTTTTTTCTGGACTTGATTCCTCCCTGCGGACTGTGACTCCAACTGGTCCTAGGAGCAGGGTGCTGTTTTTTTCTCTATTTGAGGCAGAAATAATAGTGAATTAGATGTAATGGAGTACATGAATATCTAATACAGTCCTTGGCACGTAGAAAGTACTCAGTAAGCAATACTTCACATCAGATTCTCGGGATAACATTAAAGTGAGTGCCTGGGCTGTTCCTAGGAATTGTAATGCTCTCTAAAAAAAAAAAAAAAACTAAAAAGCAGATGATGTGTAGCTCCGAATGACTTGAAGTTGCTTTGGGACGGGCTGCACGTGTTTCTCATGCCTACGTGTTTAGCCTAGCCTGGACATTGGGGAGTGTGCTATCTTCATGAAGCTGCCATCTCCTCAGGGATGTGATTCTACGCATAGAATCCAAAATAAAGAAACTACTTAAAAAAAAAATTCATCCCAAGAGGAGAACTTCGTTAGACTAGACAAGGCAGCAGCAGAAGCTTCCCACGTTCTGATAGCAGAACAGAGAGTAAAACTTTAGAGTACGCTTCCCTTTTTTATTTTAGGAAGTGCTGTAGAAGAAAAAAAGATAATTTTGATATGAGATTTTATCTCTTCCAGGCAGCATCATGCCTGAAATAGAATTGTTCTTTAAGCCGAGGGAGGGGAAAGCAGGAGTTGCCAGTGGACGGGTCTAAAGTTTCAGCTGTGCAAGATGAAGGAGCCCCAGAGATCTGCCGTCGGGCGGGCGTCGTGCCCACAGTCCATGGTGCTGGACCATGGCATCCTTAAGCATTTGTTAAAGGGGTAGGCCTCGCCTTAAATGTGCTTACTATGTTAAAAAATAAAATAAAATAAATCGTCTAGACCCTATTTGAGGAAAGGCACCACTCACGTGCCCAGGAGCCTCTTTCCTTCACCACGTTTTCTTCACTTTATGTTGTGGTTCAATTCGTTTTACTTTGAAAGCATCCTTTGAGAGCGAAGTCTGAGCCTCTGGGGCCCTCCAGACTGAGGCTGCACATTGTCCTGTCCCCCTCCCTGCGGGCTGTGAATCCAACCTGTCCTGGGAGCCGGGTGCTGTCTCTCTGTTCCTGTCCAAGCTCAGTGCAGAGAAGGCTTCCGATTACCCAGCCGGGACTGCCCACTGCAGCTAGACTGGATTTTATGCCACCCTTCTTATTGATTTAAACTTACCAAAAAGAAAAATCACTGTGCTGCTGTGAATTATAAATTTATTCTTAAACATTTATTTCAACTAGCGACGAGCAATCTCTCCTGTAAGTTTTTCCCCGCTGCACGATTGCTCTGGTTTCTGATGACACAGTATGAGTGCGGCAGCAGTGGAATTACAAAGGGAATACCCACGTAAATAATACATTGCCTCTGGCGGCAGCAGCAGCCTGCCTGGAAATGTTCAAATTATCAGCCAGCGAGATTCCTGTGCTGTGGACATGGGTTTGAACGAGGCGATCTCCTAGGGGCTGCTGTGTAAGTACCCACGGATGCAAAACTACGGAGGTGAAATGGCATTTCCAGAATGTTCCTTGCATCGCTGCTTTAGGTTGTGAGAAAAATGCATTCTCCGACGGTTTTTAATTTAATATCTAACGCTGCCCGTCATTGATAATGCAGGAGAATCGGAGCAATTCTATGCCTCGTCGAGTTGGTACATGAGCCTTACACCACCAGTTTGTAAGATATCACATCCATGTGGGCGGTGGGTTAGCAGGTTTGTACAAATGATTCATGCCTGTTTATATCTTCCTACTTTATTACATTGCCATTCAACATACAAGTAATTTCTCTTGCACTTAAAAAAATAGAAGAACTATATATTCTTTAAGCAGCAAAAACATGCTAAAAATTTTGGACAAGCATCTTTCAACTACCATGAAAATGCCAATTGCATTTTAGGAAATATTTGACATGAAGCTGACTAACCAACCAATGATTCAAAATGTCATGCCTAAATTAGAGGAAGAGAGGGTTTTTTTTCTGGCTATATTATTTTTCTCCCTCTTTATTTTTGCTTATCACTTAAGAATGAATAGCATACACTTTCCCAGAGACTGTGTTTGCTAAATGCTGAGGTTGTTTTTAAATTGCAAATGCGGCTCTGTGGGTAAGCTCAGCTAAGGCTCACCTGTGAACTGTTTCTGATACTTACGATGCAGAATAGGCTTCCTGCTGAGAATAAATATCAGGTTTCATTCTATGTGGCGGTTCCTTTAAATCAGTTTAATCTGAGCCCATCTTTTTTTTCCCCCTGCAAGGTGGAGGAAGCCCTTACAAGCACTGGCATTCCACTCAAAGGACGGGCTGTCCCCTGGCCCTGTGAGAGTTCCGCCCTGTGAGGTCACTATCCTGGAAAGCTGAGCAGTGCTCAGACATGTCCTGTCTCCATAGGTGATGGTGGCCAGTGACAGGAAGCTGCTGTCCTGTGCCAGGGCTTCACAGCACGGGGGATAGTGGGACAGGCCCTGTGTGTTTAAGCCTCCACATAGCGCACCCTAAGGGGAATCTACAGCTCACTTTAATATTTGCTTGCTTTTTTTTTTTTTTTGCAGTACTGGGGATTGAAGCCAGGGGCATTCTACCTCCAAGCTATGCCCCCAGACCTATTTTTTATTCTTTATTTGGAAATAGGGTCTCACTAAGTTGCAGAGGAACCTCACTAAATAGCTGAGGCTGGCTGTGAACCCAGATCCTCCTGTCTCAGCCTCCCAAGTACTGGGATTACAAGTGTGCCCCACCACACCCGGCTTAATATTTGCTTTCTAAGAGAGAATACTCAACTATGGCATGCTCGCTGAGGCTAGGAAGAAACAACTAGTCCTGTTACCTCGGATCAATTGATGTTCTATCCCAGCTGCTGTGTGTGAAAGAGAAATCTGACTGAGCTGTGTGCGGAACGGCACACAGGAAAAAGCGAAGGAGAATTATTACGGAAGTTGGAAGTTCCTATGGATTGTTTCGTGGTCAACTTGCTTCCACGTGGAGTGGGTTGCTTGTGGGTGTGCTGGAGAAAGGCTCCTCCATAGTAAAACGTGGCACCGCTAGAGTGCTGGAACTTTCTTTGCAGGGTATTTTAGCCCACTTCGTGCACGAGGTGGATCTGAGCAGTTTTGCTCCTTTTCTAATGGCAATTTAAATCCATCCACGCCCAGAACCACTTCCTCTGGGGCCTTTCAATGGTGTGATGTGAGCCTGGGGTGCTTCCCATTTCTTCACCCTGGGCTGCCCCCCAAGCCTGGTGCCCAGGGTGGAGGCTGACATATCTGCCCAGGGCCTCACACTTGGGGAACTGTCCTCCTAACAGGCAAGCTGAGGACCACTCATTCCGTGTCCGGAAGTGCTGCGGACCTCCCCAGTGGCGGCCGTGGAGTGTCTTGGGGGACAGTGTCTGGGGCAGTTGTTAGCATTAGGAAAGTCAACTGTGCGTTAGCTGGCAAACACAAGGGTACTGCTGTTCATCTGCCACAAGGGCTCTGTGTTTGGAAACACTGCCTGAGGCTCACAGAGGCCATGGTCGTACCCCACTAACCCTCTTTTCTGTCCTATAAACAAGTTCCATGTCCATTTTGCAGAAGCAGGGGTGGTGGCAGCTCCCCCTCTTGTCTGATCTGTGCAGCCTGGGGGGCTGCAGTTCTGCTGCCGGGTGCTGTACTCAGTTGAGGCCAGCTGTGCTGAGAGAGGACTAGAGTCCCAGGACAGCCACAGTCTCAGCTGTCCTTTCTGAAATCCAGAGTGAATGTCCCTGTGGTGGGAAGGGCCAAGCTGCTGTCACAAGAGAGGAATGTGCAGCTCAGCCCAGACTTTTCCTGACTGGTGGTTTTTGATCAAGTGTTTCCAGGGAGTTCATATAGAGGTGGCCACCTGCAGGAGTGCCGCCAGGGGACCCTTAGGTCCCTTGACAATGCTCTGCAGGAGAGAGTTCATGGTGAGAATCAGTCTCTAATCCCAGGGCTCTGGCGACTGGCACAGGTGGGAAGGAGGGCTTGGCGGGAAAGCCAGGTATGTCAGAACTGTGCATCCAGAGAGCCAGCGCTGCATTTGCTCATCGTCTGCGCAGCTCCTGGCACCCTCATGGCACACAACAGGTGCTCGAGCAGCGATTTCTGAATGGCTGACGATGAATGCATGAGTGAGGCAGCCACAGCTCACTTTGCAGCACGGGGGCCACGTGCTTCCTGCGGGAGGGGTATGGGCTCTCTGTGGGCACGCACAGCTACCCAGCTTCAAGTATTGAAGGTGAAATAGGCCGTGGATCACATGCACCAGGTTCAAATCCCGGCTTGCCACTTCCTTGCTGAGGCCTTGAGGAGGTAGTCTGACCGCTGCACGGCATGCTGGACCTTCCTCTGTGACCCAGTTCGGCACTCAGGGCGATGCATGCACATGAACAGGCCCAGAGTGTGTGACTAATGACTGGGGTCCATGGTTGTTCTTTCTCCGTGGTCTCCTAATTATACTGGATGGCAGTCATTTTTATTTCCTTGTGGATAAAAATTTTTCGAAAACTATTTTCTAATACAATAAAAAATATGAGCACTGTATGTTCTTTAAAGTGTGCTTTGTAACTCTTATTTTAAAAGTACACTCTGTTCCATTCATCCTGATAATAGTGTGAAAGAAGGCAAAGACGGCGGTGTAACAACGTTAGCAAGCAGTTTTTAAGGGTAAGAGAATCCTGAGAAGCTAGAAAATGGAAAGTGCGTTTCGCTCGCCCATTGGTGGCAGTTCACGCGCGGACAGAGGGCTCTGGAACTCTGCCAGCATTTTAAAATTGGAGCTGGAAAAACGAGCCCAACTTAATTAGTATAAATGCTGCCGTGTAACTTCTAATAATGAGTGCAATTTGCAATACATTCTCACCATGTAATTTAGCACAATGGGGCCCTGCAGACGTAGGACTCATATTTAATCGAGAAACAGCTAATACAGAAGAGGGTCAAGTTTGTACTGGAAGCCTTTGCGGGGTCTGAAGGTGCTCAGTGGGACATGTCCATCCATATCACCATTCCCGGCACCCCACCCCCGCCCACCCCATAGTGTCCACCAGGTCCACAGAGAGCAGGCTGTGTCGTCTGCTTAGCGGTATGACTCCAGCAAGAGACTCAGCATTCCTGTGCCTTGGTTTCCCGATCTGTAAAATAGGGATAATAATAACCCCAGTCTCTTACTGTTGTGGGGATTAAATGAGTTAGAGATGTTAGGCATTTAGGAAATGGCATGGTGCATAGCACTCAACAGATGTTGCTCATTATTGTTTTTCTATAAACATTACTATCCATGAGATTCATGGAGGCCAGGCTGAGGAGGATGCCCTTGATCCCAAAGCACAGTATGTGTGGGTATTAGTCAGCTTTTCATTGCTATAACAAATACCTGAGCCAGCTACTTGATAAAGAAAGAAGGTTCATTTCGGCTCACACTCTGGTGCAAGCTCTGGCGAGGGCCCCTGGACCATGTCACAGCATAATGGGAGTATGTGTGTTTCTGTATGTGCAGTTTCTCGCTCCTCATAAAGGCCCCAGGATTCAGTCATGGGGGCTTCCCCCAAGTGATCTAATCATTTTCCAAAGGCCCCACCTCTACACACCACAGTTGGTAAAGTTTCCACATATGCCATACCATTCACTTATGACTTTGGGATTTAACCTCCTGCATGAGGTCTGGCAACAATCACATTCACACCCTAGCAGTGCTGGTACTTGGACGATTCATCTTTATTGAGGAAAAACCAACATGACCTAAAATTAACCACATTGGCATGAACAATCTGATGGCATTTGGTACGTTCACAGTGTTGTGCAACCACCCCTTCCACCTAGGTCCAACAAATCTGCCACGCGCCAGAAGGAAACCCCTTCCCATTCAGCGAGCCCCCTCCTCCCAGTCCCCCACAGACACCAATCTGCCTTCTGGCTATTGATTTGCATATCTTGGATGTTGTATATAGATGGAATAATGCAGTAGGTGACCTTTCGTGTCTGGCTTCTTTCACTTAGCGTTATGTTTTTACAGTTGACCTGTGCAAGAGTGTGAATCAATACTCCACTCCTTTCAGGCTGCTTCTCTCTCTTTGTACGGCCCTGCCACATTCTGCTTACTCCTTCATCTGCAGATGGACGCTTGGGTTGTTTCTGCTTTTTGCTATTGCAAGTAGTGCTTCTATGAATATTCATGTACACATTTGTGCGTTCGAGCACCTGTTTTCAATTCTTTGGGGTATATACCTAGGAGTAGAATTTGCACATAATTCTATGTTTCAATTTTGAGGAACCACAAACTTTTCCACAGTGGCTGCACCAGATTAGTTCCCACCAATGATATACAAGGGTTGCAGTTCTTTTACATTCTTGCCAATGCTTGTTTTCCTTATTTTTCCCCCCAAATTATAGCCATCCGACCTGTTGTGCAGTCACATGTCATCCTGGTAGGGTTTGAGTTTCCCCAGTGTTCGGTGATGGTACACATCTTTCCATGGGCTCGTTGGCTATTTGTTGCCTTCTTTGGAGAAACATCCATTCAAATCCTTTGCCCATCTTCTAGCTGGGTTGTTTATCTTTTTTGCTGTTGAGTTGTGGGAGCACTTTACGCGTTCTGGATGCCACATCCTTATCATATATGATTTGCAAACATTCTGTTGATTGTCCTTTTGCTTTCTGCATAGTGTCCTCGGAGGCACAGGACTTTCGTCCTGGGATGACTTGGGTGGAACCTGAGTGAAGGACGTTGGACCATGAAGGGAGCAGGTCCTTCCTCTCTCATTCCCTTCCCATCCTCCTCACACTCAAAGAGAAAGAATCTGTTGGATGTGCATGTGCCCCTCACACCAGCTGAACACTTAATCGTCCACCTCTTTAGCAGAGAGGGAGAGTGGTTTTAGCCCAAGACCCTTCCCCAGGGCCAGTGCTTCCCAGGAACCACACCCCACCTGCCCCACCTTTGCTGTGGGGATCGCTGAGGTCATCAATGCCATGGCCAGCGATGCTGGTCTTCCCAGGAACACCAGGGGCAGAATTTGCTTTTAACAGAAACATATCTCATCCGTGGAAACAACGTGTGACTGACATGGCGATGCTTCTGGAAGTGGCCGGGGAACACCAGAGTTCAGGCCACTGCTGGACGCCATGGGCATCCATGAGCAGGGGACAGATGAGACGTGTCCTAGGACCACCAGTGTGGTGATGGGCATGGGGTAGCTGGAAGGCACTGGGCGGGACGGCCACGGAGGGCAACTGGGTGCTGTCACCAGCTTCCCAGTGTGCTCTTTGGGTGGTACTGGGCACTGTGTCTCATCTTGTCCCACTTAACCCCCCCATGCTGGTGAGGTGCAGAGGGGCTTCCAGCTGAAGAGGAAGAAAGGGAACCTGTGAGGCTGACTGAGGGTAGGACACGGCAGGACTTGGTAAGGGGTGGACATGAGGGATGAGGAAGGTCTAGAAGGGTCTGGAAGGATCCATGTCCAATGAAGGGGAGGAGGGACCAGCAGAAAGCCAGAGGCTTTAAAGAAGCCCCTTCACAATCGCCAGGGCTCAGCATCTGTCTTAGTTTCCCGTGGCTGTTGTAAGAAATCACTGCAGACTCAATGCATGAGACATTAGAAACGGATCCTTCACAGCTCTGGAGGCTGCGAGTCTCCTGCAGGCCAGGCTCCCTTGCAAGGCCCCACGGGAGGATCCATCCTTCTTCGATGCTCCCAACCTCGGTCCTTGTGTTCCTTTGGTTGGCTGTATGGCTTCAGCCTCTGCCTCTGCCTCTGCCTTCTTCTCTGTGCACCTCTGCAGGTCTCCTCCTCCTCTTAGAAAGATACCAATTTGGGGATGAAGGCCACCCTGCTCTGTTATGACCTTGCCTTAACTTGTTACCTCTCCAAAGACCCTATTTCCAAATAAGGCCACATCCTCAGGTTGCAGGTGGACATGAACTTGAGGGAGGGCTCTATTCAGGGCCAAGTCCTTTGCAGGTAGCTACTTGTCCTTGTCCCTGAAGATCTCACCAATCCCCTGGGGATTCCTGAAATCAGCCAGTGCATCCACCTCTACTGTGGAGTTCCAGCCTCTCTTGGAGTCAGAGTTGGCACCACCAGGGTCCCTGGGGGATTTCACAGCCCAAGAAGGAAGTAAATTTTGAGAGCCAAGGTTAAATCAGAGCACAAGTTCATACATAATCAACTTCTGGTGCCTCTTAGGTATGTGACTAACTTGGGCTTCAAAATCACTGCTTAAATAAGTCTATTTCCTCCCATCCACGCTAAGGAGAATTCGGGAGATGTCTAGTATTTCAAACTTGCTAAATTGTTTTATCTAGTTTCTAACTGGAGATGAGTGATCAAGCAATGTCCAGGCCACATTAACATAGAGTCCCATCTTGATGGGAAGCTTAGCCGCGTGGAGCCGGGAGTGTGGAGGGTGGACATCGGGTCCTTTTGTTTTGTTGCCTCATTTTGGAGGCTGGGGTACAACAGAAAGGAGGCCAGTACACACTGAGCGGGTAGAAGAACGAGGAAAGCAGACACAGGGGCCATCAGAAGGGGGCCCCACAAAAGACTGGTTTTCACTGGGAAGAACAAGGAATTTCTGTCGCGACTCTGCAACTCTGCCGCTGTGTTCTCTCTGTCCCTCCCAACTCCTCACCTGCAGGGAAGGCCAGATACAAGGATGCTGCTCAAAGGGACTGAGTTTTCCACGGCTTCTCTCCAGCCTCCCTGTTTTCGAAGGGTCCACCCTGATTTGACCTGGACATTTCTTTCTTTTTTTTTTTTTTTTTGTGGTACCGGGGATTGAACGCAGGGGCGTTCGACCTCTGCGCTACACCCCCCGGCCCTATTTTTTATACTTTATTTTGAAACCGGGTCTCACGAAGTTGCAGAGGGCCTCACTAAGAAGAGAGAGAGAGAGAGAGAGAGAGAGAGAGAGAGAGAGAGAGACAGGGAGAGAGAGCGAGAGAGCTGAGGCTGGCCGCGAACCCGGATCCTCCGGTCTCTGCCTCCCAAAGTACTGGGATTACAAGCGTGCGCCACCACGCCCGGCTGACCTGGACATTTCTAAGCACAGTAGAGCAAACCCGCATCCTCCTTTCCTGCTACCTGACTTCCTAGCAGATTGTGACATCCGCTTCCTTTGAGGTTTCTCCTCTTCCTTATTTCAACAGAACCGGGAATTCTCTCGAGGACATCATGTGCTTGCGACTCTCTGTGGATAAATATTTGAGGAGAAGCAGCTGGGTGTTTATAGAGACATTGGTCAGAGAAAAATAATGCTCAATTGGGACTCTTTTTTTGGTAAACCTTTTGGCTAGTTAATCCATTCATTGAGCAAATATTTATTAAGCACCTATCTTAAGGATGCAAAGGCTTTTTTTTCCAGGTAGACCGGAATAGATGAAGCTCTGAGCGGATGTTTAGAAGACAAACCCCACAAAATGCTAATATCAGTTGGTGCCAAAACAATTGAGGGAGAGTTTTTTGGTAGGGGGAGGAGTCAAAGTAAATATTTTCAGTGAATTTTTGGAATTTACAAAATGTGTGTCTGTTTGTGCTGTAAGGCCATGTCTGTTTGGAGCAGGTCCACGCTGCCCATGCTTGTCCTGGTGAAAATCCACAACATTTCAGCAAAACGCCTGGGTCTAAGGAGCCATGCGCGGGAGATGTGGGCTTCCAGAGCCCTGTTGCTTTCAGGCTGCCAGGGTTTAAACTCAGGCTCTGTCATTTTACCAGCTGAGCTGCCCTGGGCAGGTTGCTTAATCTCTCTGATCCTCAGTACCCTCAGTTCTAAAGCAAGCACGATGAAAGTCTCTTGCTGTCCCAGAAAAGGGACCGAACAGCAGAAAGGGCCGGACCCTGGCTGGGGCGGGGTGAGAGAGGATGACATTGTGTCTTCTGCGCCTTCTCGGACTAGGATTGCTTAAGAACTGCAATTTCACTCCTGCTGTGGTCTGGTCCTGTCACCGCGGTCCGACAGTGTCTGGGTGGGGGGGGGGGTCTTCTGTCCAGCAGCCTGCTAGTTCTGGGGACTTGTGTCTTGGGGACTGGACATTAAGGACCTCTTTAAATTTCCCGCTCAGGGCACCAGTGTACAGTAAGAGACATCAAATGGATCCCGTTGTTTTCTCCTCTGATTGCTTTTGAGCTGAACATATTTTAAAGTGTTTATTTACATTCAGGAAAAGGTAAACCTCAGCAGGGGCTGGGGGGAGGGCTGGATGTTCACTTTCTCCCAGAGCAGTTGGAAGTTTCCCTGAGTTAATGAAGGAGTTTCCCTGAGTTAATGAAGGATTCAGGAGAGGCGGAGGTGGGGCAGGCCTGTTTTCTCCTTTATCCCTGCTTCAGGACTCCGAACTGACACTTCCAGTGCTCCAAGGGCTCTCTTCTTACCTCGTGGACTTGCTCCAGGGCTTTGCTCTTTTTCCAGACTCCAGGAGGGAAGGAGCTGGCTCAAAGCCATTCTGCTAATGGGCTGGAGCCGGGGTCATCTTGACCTTGTGGCCCAGGCTCCTTCCAGTGTCCAGGCTGCAAGCACAGCAGCGGTAGTTGGGGAGATGCTGAAAACATTCAACAATCTGGGGCTTTAAATCTTGTAATTTCTCAATTCCTTGATTGTCTAAATGTCATTATGGAAATGGGGGGGGTGTTGAGCACAGTATTGGCCAGGCAGGTTTCATATAGACAACAAAATTTCTCCCCCATTTCAGTGTGATGAACCCCCATGGCTTCTAGTCAGATGGACATGTGATTAGACTCTCAGGGCCTCACGGTTGTGAGAGAAAACGAGGGGATGGTAGATAATTATACGGAGCAACAGACACGAACTGAGACCATCCAGGGCAAGCAGGGTCGAGAGGTCACTGTTCACAGAGCGTGCCACGGTGACGAGGGTAGGCATTCATTCATTCACTCTGCAAACCCTTCAGGGCGGCCCCAGTGCCAGCCCTTCCCAGCCCTTCCAGCCGCATCACCAATCAGATTTGCAGAGCTTCTGCACCTCTGGCCTCGATTTTTCCTGTTCACGCCAGAGGTGACTCCCCGTTTTGCAGGCGACATGACTTGCCGAACTCTCACACCTGGAAGGCAGCAAGTGAAGACACCAGGCAGCCAGATTCTTGCCGGATGCCCAGCTCTGCCTGCGAGCATTGGAGGAACTGACAGTTTTCCCTGACTGGGGAATAAAAAAGCAGCTTCCCTCACTTGGGCATAGGCACCATCCCACATCACGAAAAAGAGACCATGCTGTCCCCAGCCCGGGCCTCTCTCCCTTCCTCCTTCCCTCTCTCCTTGCCTCTGTCTCTCTCTCCTTCTTTTTCCTCTTTCTCCCCAACTTTGCTCCCCAGACACAACCGTCAAAACCCAGCAGTTAGTTGTCATTGGCAGATTTATTGGAGAGCTGATAACTCGCCCACTAAGCACAGGCGGGCAAAGGCCAGCTGTGCCAGGAGCCTCCCTGCCCCATGCACTGCCCATGCACTGCTGCCCCACCCTTAGCGCTGCCCTTGGTGTGAGCACACTTTGTACTATAGGCTCCAGAATGATTAATTTTAACATGTATGGAAGAATCAATGCTGCAGAGAGAAAGCCAATTTTCTGCACACGACCTGCTACTTGAGGTATAATTTCCCTCTCTCATCTCAGGCAAGGGGCTTCCACCCAGGTGTTAGACTTCTTGACTAAGGGCGAGCTCCACGGACTACAGAATGGAGCTGCGGTCGGGGAGTGGGTGTGGGGCGCCCATTCAGAAGCATTCAGATGCATCTTACGATGCTATCGCTCCCAATTAACCGCTTCAACAATGTGTGAATGGAGAGGAATAAAAGGATTGAGAACAAATATTTGCCCTGGCGTTGTTGCAGGCGCTATTTGGAGAGGGGGTGCAGGGACCCGAGCCAGGCTTGTGGAGGGATCCTGGAAAGATGCTGCCTGGTTAGAGCGCACCCTTGGAGGAGGCTCAGGACTTTAGACCAGGCAGGAGCGCTTGGACCTGGCTGTGCCTTCCCCGACGGCGCCACCTGCCGGTCGTCTCCGACATTGAACGCAGGTTTCCAGCGGGGCGCATGCGCAGAATCAGCCCCACATGTTTCCAAATTCAGGTATTAGGTTTAATCCATACCGTGTGAAATAATAATAATACTTTGGTCATTTGAAATCCCCGTCTTGGACATTCTGCCGCTCTGTGCTTCCTCTTTAACATTCACCATGTGAGTGTTTGCCCCATTGGGGGGTCAGAGTCCTGGAGCCCCTGCACCAGTGACTACTATGTTTAAAGCCCAGCCCCGGGAGGCGCTCAGGAATCCCGAGCCCCACGACCTGCCTGTGCAGAGGCGGCGCCCGGAGCACGTGGTGTGTGGCTGTCATTGTCCTCCTCCCTCCCGCCAGCTCAGAGCAGAACTGAGCGGAGCCCACCGGTGTCCCGCACATCCTGAAGGCTCACCTGGTCACAGAGGAGTCTCTGAGAGGCAGGCGACTGGCAAGTGACAGGTAGCAAGCCCAGGTGCAGTCCCATCTGTCCACCTGTCTCCTGAATGGGACGGTTCAGTGTGCGGGCTGCCTCCAGAGCCCCCCAGTGCGTTGCCAGGGTGATTTCAGGACCATAAAATGTCTTGGGGTTGGCTCTGACATTATGTCCACTCAGGACTCTAGCAGCTTCCTGACCAATAAACCAAACTTGTCTTTGCCCTCTGCCTGTGAGACCAGACCTAGCATCCCCTTGAGCTGAAATAGTTAAAATATCCCATGTTAACTTCCAGCATTGCTTTGCTGAAAAAAAAAAAACAGGTAAAACTTCTCCCCAAGGCAGGAAAAGTGAGAGACTCCAACCTCTGGAGGGAGACCCAGCCATCAGCTTTCTCCCGATAGCCATGTTGAGGGCCACTGGGTCTCCGCCCAACTCAGGAGCCGTCCAGGGGCACCCAACACCCATTAGGTGTGCAAGAGGTGCTGTGTCCTGCTCAGAGTGTCCCAAGGCAGAGATAGAGCTTAGTAGCCGGGCGTGGTGGCGCACGCTTGTAATCCCAGTACTGGGGAGGCTGAGACCGGAGGGATCCGGATTCACGGCGAGCCTCAGCTACTTAGTGAGGACCTCGGCAACTTAGTGAGACCCTGTTTCAAAATAAAAAATAAAAAATAGGGCTGGGAGTGTAGCTCGGAGGTAGAATGCCCCTGGGTTCAATCCCAAGTACTGCAAAGGAAAAAGCAAAAAAACAAAAAAAGAGAGAGATGGAGCTTAGTCTCCATGGCTTCTCCAGCACCCAGAACAGCTGTTGATACAAGTAGTTGAAGAAACTTTTAAATGGTCTGGCATCTGCCGTTATCCCACGCTGGACCCACTGAAGTCTTTTTTAGAGAAGCAGGGTCTCCCAGTTAAAGTGAAATCTGCTCAAGGCAGCACGGCTGCTAATCTCCTCAGTTAAACCCTGCCTCCTTCCATTCTCTGCGTCCAGTGAACACTCAGTAAATATTTGTTGAGTGAATGATCAAATGAACAAATCTAAACAACAACCAAAAAAAAAATCTCTATTACTGACTCTTGGTCACACTAAATCGGCATTTCTTTAAAAATTCATGAGTGCCATACTGTTTCCCGGTGTGAGAGCAAACCATTTTGTGAAATTGGCATGAATTTTCTATTAAGGAGAAGAGTATCTATTTATTAATATTCCCAAAGGGTAGCTTTTTGGTGTACTGCTATGCCACCGTTATAATATTTTATTTCATAATTATATGGTGTTGATTACAGTTTACCGACAGAGCATCAGTAACGAAAAGTGTAATACTGGAACTATATCACTTAAAGTATGTGGGCTTATCAAATGAGAAGTCATCAGTTGTCTGCACCAAGGGTCAGAGAATATCCTCCCCCAAAACTGAGAATCGAGGAAGCACAGACCAGCCCTGCAGGTCTTGATTTGTGCGATCAAAACAAATTTTATTTGTTTTGCAGGATTTCTATTAGGAAACCTGTTGGGATAACCTAGAAGTAGGGAGAGATTTTTGGGGGGCACTAGAGATGAAACCCAGGGTCTTACCCATACTAGACGTGCACTCTACCACTGAGTTATATCTCTGGCCCAAGAACCCTTATTTTTGAGCACCGTGAGGGACCAGCAGCAGAAAGGGACTTGACAGAAATCCACATTAAGAGACAGATCCAGGAAGCAGCTTTCCCCAGACACTGAATCTGCTGGCACCTTGAACTTGGACTCCCAGCTCCAGAAGTGTGGGAACTTTCTGTTGTTTATACACTATCCAGCCTAAGGTATTTTGTTATAGCAGTCTAAACCGACAGGCAGCGTATAAAGAGAGGTCCCCGAGGGCAGGGTTTTGTTTATGTTCTTCGTCTTTGGATACGATCAATGCCAATGAATAGTGGAATGGCTGAGTGAGTGAGTGAATGAATGAATGAATGAAGCTACCAAGGACTTACACAGTTGAGTCATCTCGGCTCTAGAACAGAATCCAGATTCCTCCTTCCCAAATGGCCCAGCGGAAGACGAGGGGCAGTGAAATGGCCCATCTTGTAATGCTCGTGGTACCCCATGGGCCCTGGGATACCCATTTGCTCCTTATCAGGAAGCATTCAGGCTGGGTCGGGAGGAAGCTGCCCTTGCACGCCCAGATTGGCTGACAAAGTGTAAGACAGGCCACCTTCATCAAGTAAGTATTGAAGCAGAACTTGGGTAGGGGCCCTAGCCCCTCATGTCCCCTCAGGCTGTGCATGCCCACATGGTTAGAGTGTCCAAAGAAAGCCTAACACATCTTCTCTGAGTCATAAAATAGGGAGATTTCTTTTCTTAGTTGAAATTTGGGGTCAAAGTCTCTCCCAAACAACTAGAGGAGCAGTTATAAATAATTCATACACATTGTTTGGCCCAATTAACATTCCTCAGAACACGGGGCAATCCTTTGAAGTCGGTTCCTTCTTGAGGGACGTTGACACACCCCTGTTGGGCGAGGCCAAGTGTTTGCCCTAATTAGATATTTACACAGGAGACCCAAGTGAGGAGGGTGGATTTATTTTTAATAAAAGAAGATTAAAATCTGTGTATCTGCAGCATATTAAGGAAGACCCAACCAAATTAAAATCCTCCCGCAATTTTGCAGAGTGAGGGCGCCTGTAGAGGAGGCATTTCACTTGGAATTGCTAAAATTTGTTACTCCAAGTCAAGAAAAAGCGATCAGGCTTCCCCTTTGTCCACACCCCAATTTCAAACTGGGTCCTTGGAGTCCTGAGTGAGGGCGCCGGTGGGGAACACAGATTTCCCTCTGCATTTGAAGAAACGCTGTAAAACCCAGACGCTGTGGGCAGGTGCCCACCCATGGCGTGGCACGCACAGGCTGTGTGAGGACGGAGACAAGTGGGGGTGACACCTGCCAGGCGTGGGGCAGAGCGAGACCACTTTGATTCTTGCCGGAACGCAGGGCTTCCCAGGAAAAGCCACATGCCCAGACTTTGACGTGGATGCCTTGAACTTTAAAACATTTCAAATTCATTTAAAACCTTTAAAAGCTAAGGATGTATCTGCTTCTTGAGCCAGTAACTCCACGTATAAGTGTTAACCCCAAATACAGAAGAGATACTTGTTCACAGAATGATTGCGCTCAAGTGCCTCTAGTAGCTTCACTCATAAGAGCAAGAAGCATGGAGATTCCCCAGCGCCCATCCAGGGAGGGCGGTGAGTGAGCTGTGGGGCTCTGTGGAGGGCGCGCTGGTCAGCGGTGGGCCACTGATGCCCGGGGCGGTGCACTGGAACCCAAAATCTGTTGAGCTGAAGACACTGGGCACCCAAGAGCCTGAGCTGCCCTACCTGGCCCCAGGACAGGGAAGTCACCAACAGGCCCAGTTCATCCTCTCTGGAGGCAGAAATCAGGATGGCGCATGCTCCCTGAGGTTTGGGGAGGAGAAGACAAGGGAAGGACAGGAAAGAAGTTTCTAGAGTGAAGGCTGGTACCCTCCTCTTGATAAGGGCGTGGCTTATATGAGTGCATGCATTTGTCAAAGTTTATCAGAGTCAGGCTTGGGTCTGCACATTTTCCTCTGTGTAATTACACCTTTAAGAAAGAAAACGTGCCGGGTGTGGTGGCGCAGGCTTGTAATCCCAGTACTTGGGAAGCTGAGACCGGAGGATCTGGATTCGCGGCCAGCCTCAGCTACTTAGTGAGGCCTCCGCAACTTTGTGAGACCCGGTTTCAAAATAAAGAATAAAAAATAGGGCCGGGGGTGTGGCGCGGAGGTAGAACGCCCCTGGGTTCAATCCCTGGTACCGCAAAAAAAAAAAAAAAGAAAGAAAACGCTTTTAAAGCACAGGGCAGGTGGGGCACAGGGCATCCAGGTCCCAGCTGGCCTGCGCGGGCTCCCATTGTGACTTCTGTGTGCGGTAGCTTCCGACTCTTGGACGAGGCAGCTCGCAGGCAGCTGTCTGTGTGGAGCCATGGGGCAAAGGGGACTCCTCCCACCAAATGGCTGCCCAGCCTGGGCCCAGAAAGGCCACTGTTCTGATTCGTTGTCACGGCTGCATCTTCTTTTCACAGGCAGAGGTAGGGAAACGTGTTCCCTTGCTCAGATCAAAGCGACAGTGGCACTGTGCCTCTTGCTGTCTTCCTGATGGGGAGATGGATGCTGCCGAGTCAGGTGCTGGCCGGGTCGGTCTCACCTTTGTCCTGGGCCAAACATTCAGGGGTTTTGCAAGGCCCTGCCTATTCCTCCTTTACACTGGGGGTTTAGGAAATGTAGGTGGGGGTGATGCCCTTCCAGGAAAATGTGAGGCAAACCCATCCATGCACATGCGTGGAGCACTGACCGCATGCCTGTCAGACTGCAGAGCGGAGGGACTGAGCATGCGGGGGGTGCGAAGGAGTCCATTGTGCAGTGAGGGGGCAGGCAGGCAGGTGGTGAGCCACGGGCACCTGGGTGGCTGGAAATGGAGTGCCCAGGTGGCCAAGAGGCACGGGTTTGGAGTTGGCAATTTTATAAATGTTCATAGCATTAGTTCTAGTATTACACTCTTTATGACTTCGTCCCCACCCCCTTCGCTGATCCCCCTCTGTCACTCCTCTGGAGTCTCCGCTCATCTATCTGGTGTTGCCCTTATTTCTGAATATCTCTCTGGCTTCCACATATAAGAAAGAATATACATCGACTCATTCTTTAGGACTGAGGGTGAGGGAGGGGGAACCCGGTGGGGGGGGGGCAACAAGAAGTTGTGTGCATATGTTTTTCTAACACTCTGTACTCCAATATGGTGTAATATTACAATGCACCCAATTAAAAGAGAGAGAGAGACATGGAGAGGTTGGCTCGGGCCAGAGCGGTGAAAGATCAGGTTGCCTGGCAGAGCAAGTGGGGGGGGGGGGCAGTGTCGTAAATGTGGACGGCCAGGACCCACAGAAAAAGGCTTGGTGTGTTTGCTGGGGCGGGGACCCCTGGAGGGGTCCTGGAAAGGCAAGCAGGGGTGGCTTCCCATGCTGGCCTCGCCCAGGAGTCTGGGATCAACTCTGAGCAAACAGGGATATGGCCAGATACTTTCTTTTAAATAGGCTTGGCTTTTTAGTGTAGTGTTAAGTGTGCAGCACAATTGCGTGGAAGGTGCATAAGATTCCCACACACACCCCTGCCTCCCCACACCAGTCCCCCACTGTCAACGTTCCCATAGAGCAGGCCACGGGCTGCAGTTGACAAACCCACACTGACACCCCATCGTCTCCCAGAGTCCACGGCTCACGGGGGGGTTGGTCTTGGTGGTACATTCTGTGGGTTTTGACAAATGCACAATGACATATAGCCGCCATCACAGCGTCCTGAAGGGTAGCTTCACTGCCCTTACAATCTCTTGTGCACAGTTTATGAAATTCACTCCGAAAGCTGCAGGGCTGGGGTTGGAGGGACCAACTTGAGATGGAGGTGGAGGAGATGGGAGCCCCCCTTCACCTCATATCTGGCTCAGACACCATGAGGCATCCCCAGCACCTGTCCTTCTCAGGAGGCTTTGCTTCATGGGACCTGTCCCATGAGCTGGTGGTGATAAAATGCCCAGCAGGACCCGAGCAAGGGGACACCATGCAAGGGCTGGGCACAAACCTGATGGACTCCTCTTGTCCCGTGCACCAAGGAATCCAGTGTCTGCCCTCCATAACCAGCAGCCCCTGACTGGGAGTGGAAATTTCCAGAGAGCAAGTGAAGAGAGTGTATTCTGGAGCTGGTGGGGGACTTGGGGCAGGGACATGGGAACGGCTTCTTACAGCATGTGAAAACACATATCAATCTCACAGACACACTCCTCCTCACTCCCATGGGGGGGCGCTTCATTCGGCTCCCCAGCACTGCTTCCTGACAGCTCCGGGTCACACACACCTGCTTCCTGGGGAGACTCCCAACAGGCAGGTCGGTCAAGGGCCTCTGCACAGCGGTTGCCGACTGCAGGTCAGACACATTACAGTCTTAATCATCCTGCAGATCTATGTCGTCCTGCCTCTTAAATCCCCCATCTCATGGTCCAATCAAAATAGGTCTCATTGGCCCAGCCAAAATCTACGTTCCTGTGGCTTTGGCGATGCAGATGTTTCTGGCTATTGCTAGGAGTCAAGCAGCTGTGTCGCAGCGACCCAGGTGATGGCTGCTCCCCAGGGGAACTGGGACTCCCACAGCCTCACCGCATCTGAGATTAGTGAACCTCACTCTGCTTAAGCCTAAAGCTGCCCCTGCCCGGGGCTCCCAGACCAGCCCCCTCGGGAGACTGGGAGAACCAGAAGTTGGAATCCAAGACAGCCAGAGAATGTGGGCTTCTCAGCTTAGAGGGGAGTGCTGAGCCCTCTGCTCTACCATCCCTCCACCCTCTCTGGCCTCTCCATACCCCACCCTCCCATACGCACAGTGTTCATAGTGGGTTTCTAGAGAAATGGTTGATTTGAGGTACACACTGCACCCAGGAGACACCACATTAAAATCAAGGACTCTGACAGCTCATAAGCCAGGGCTGAATCACCCTTCCGGCCTTGGAGGTCTTCCCCTGGCCCCTGCCCACCCCAACCCCAGGCAGGGCGGTGCAGCGGCTCAAGCAGGACCTTGGGAATCCAGCAGGTCTTACTTCCAGTTCCAGCTCTACCACTTGCTGGGCTGCATGACCTCAGGCCCCTTGCTTGGCCTTTCTGTGCCTCAGTTTCCCCACATGAGAGAGTGGAGATGAAAGACCCACCTCCTAAGGGTGATGATAAGACAAGAAAACACACCTGGCGTGTGTAGCCTGGCACCCAGCGCTCGGAAGGTGTCCATGATGCCGCAGTTCTGGAGGCTGAAACACGGCAGCCATCAGTCAAGACCGGATCTGGCTGCAGGTTTCTTTGTACCTCTGAAATATCAAATGTCCGGGGCCACTCTGGGACTCACCCTGAATGACCAGAGCTGCCACAAAGAGAGTGTCAACCGGAGCGTGGACTTGCCCCTCTGTGGCTCTTTGATGGTGTGCCTGTCTCAGCCAACTTCATTCATTCCTAACCATTTGTCACTAAGCATCCCTGAGCATCCACCATGTACGCTGGGGTTATCCCCGAGCTTAAGTGGGTGAGGCCCCAGACCAAGGCCAGACGGTGAATGGGAGTGAGAGGGAGGGGGCATCACACCAGGTCCTGTAGGAGGCCACCCCGCCAATCTGCACGTGGGCCTGAGGAGTCAGGATGGACATGTCCCCATGCCAGACCCTGGTTACCTTCTCAGGGAAACACCCACGGTCCCTCTCAGTACAGTCAGGGCTTTTTCTTGGACTCCCCTCGGACTTTTCCGGGAGGTGGAGGCCGTGCGTGTGTGTGCACGTGTGTACCCACGCAAGCACACTGGACACGGGGCTGCATGTGATTGTCAGATGGAGGGCGGAATAATTGTGCTCAAAGCAAGAGTAATTGTGTGACCATGCTTTTCCACAGCAGACCTTCTTATTAAAGTGTCAGAATTTAAACAGCATGAGATTGTATACTTAGCCATCACTGGGTGCACCATCACCCACCAGAAAAATAAAAACCAACCCATCTTTGTTCTGGGCTCAAGTGGTGCCTCTGCACACACACAAACCCATTTCTCACTGGACATTGATTTGCTGATCAGCCTTATCGACCCTAAGCTCGGGCACTTGATCAGATCACAGATGCAAGCAGTTTTGTCACTGAATTCCTGTGATGATTTGATTCCCAACAACAGAAGCCCACCTAAGGATGTTTCAACAAAAAACAAACAAACGCTGCTGCCTGGCTTCCTGTGGCTTAGGATTTGCAGTGTAGAGCCTGAGTGACTGGTAAACCTGGATCAATCCTTTTTTGGCTTATATATATATATATATATATATTTTTTTTTTTTTTTTGCGGTACCAGGGATTGAACCCAGGGGCATTCTACCTCTGAGCTACACCCCCAGCCCTATTTTTTATTCTTTATTTTGAAACAGGATCTCACTAAGTCACAGAGGGCCTCACTAAGTAGCTGAGGCTGGCCGCGAACCCGGATCCTCCAGTCTCAGCCTCCCAAGTACTGGGATTACAAGCGTGAGCCACCACGCCCGGCTTCTTGGCTTGTATTTTAAAAGAGAAAAGAGTAGATGCTCAGGAGAGGTACTCTGCATCAGAATTAACACAGAGACTCACCCAGTCAAACGTGTAGAGTGTTGTTGTTGTTTTCTAGGTGAATTGTAGGAACCCAATAAGAGTATGCAGGCCATGCAGTTACTAAGGGCCTTGGGACCCTGCGCCTCCGCTTGCAGCAGGCGCTCATTCCCCATGCACTGTGTGGCCTCTGTAGGGACTGTGGCCTCTTGGGGGTAAAGATGGGGCCCCAACATTCTGAGAGCTTCTTTAGCACCGAGTAAAGCACCGTGTGCTTGGCAGGTGTTTGCTGAATTGAGTCAGGTTGGATTGAATGGGTTCTAAAGGACAGTGGTCTGCCTGAGCTTCGTTCCGCAGCAGCGTGCAGCCTCCGGGGGCTTCAGCACCTCACTCTTCCCAGCTAATATCCCCCTCCCCTGGAGTACTGCTCCGGAGATGGAGCCTGCGTCCAGCGCTAGTATAATCAGGGACTCATAAGGCCAAACCATTGTCCTCAGCCCCCCAATGTGTGCAGTGCCCTCCAGAACCGAATGATGGGCTTTATGGGGCCCATCTCTTGTTCTACCCACTAGCCAGGGTCACACTGAGTCCTCCTGCTGTTGGACTGTGCCCCAGAGTCTTACCACAATCTGTGACAGGACTGAGGGTGCCTGCCATGAAGGAGCAGAGAAATTCCAGAGGCCCCAAAGCAATCCTCCTGCAGTTTTTAGCCTCGCCGAAGACCGCCTGCTTCCCATGAGGCCGTGTTAGTGAAGGTTCATGCATCTTCCTCGGGCTTCAATGTTGATCTTGCATTCCTTACCCAGGGCTTGGAGTCCCAGTGTTATTAGCCTCCGCTTTCAGGGGTGACCCTAGACCGTGTACCCAGATACTGCCCCTTGATAGAGCTACATGCCCCGGCGATTGGCACACTTGCTGAAATCAATTAACCAAGGTCAAGGCTGCAGCAAGACCACCTGAAGCCTTTAGATGGACATGAGTGCCTCATCCTGCTGCAGCGGCGAAGGAAGTGTTGGTTTATTTATGGGTTCCGTTTGAAGGATGTCACAAATTGATTTACAGCCCAGATAAAGTCAAATGAAAGTCACGAGGTAGAGGAAGTGAGCTACGGCTGATTTTCCCATCAAAAGTGTCTGTCCCTGGAGAAGTCTCAAGATGCCACCCATAGAGGCCAGGCCCCTCCTGAACCAGCGGCTCCCAGGTCCCCAGGCGCAGCCAGCACACCTGCTCCCTGAGGTGGTCACGGGCAGGACCAAGGGATGCCAGAGAGGGCAAGCCAGGCCAAGCTGCCTCCAGGCTCTGTGAGAACGGGGGTGCCACCCACACCTTCCTACACCTGCAGCCCGAACTTCACGGCCCTGCTGGGCATTCCTCGAGCTCTCGGTGAGGAACTGATGGCCCTCCAGGAGGAGCACAGGCTGATCTGTGCTGATCCTGTCCCAGGCTGCCTCCCCCAGCCAGAGATACATGCTGGCCCCATCTCCCAGCAACACCCCTACAGTTTAGCTGGGTGCTGCTGTGTCTCTGCCTTCTCCACCCCAGCAGCCCCTCCAGGAAATGCAAGACCATAAGATGGCCCTGACTCATGGGAGGTCACATTCTAGTTCAGAGAGGAGCAGATAGAGAGCCCCCGGGGAACAGCAGACAGACGGACAGCTGTCATCCACAGCCAAGATGGACAGTGTAGTGCTGAGGCCCGGCGTGGCGATGACAGGGCTTCCCAGGGTCGGTGGCCAGCGACGAGGTGGGGGAGAAGCTGAAGTGGACAAGAGCAAGCAGAGCGCTTGCTCAGGAGAGCCATGTGGATAAGGACCCGGAGAGGACAGCCAGCTAGAAAGAGACCGCCATTGCTCCAAGGTCACCCTCCAAACCCAGAGAGCTTTGACAGGCTGTGACACCCGGACATGGTCATTAACAGGAAGGCAGGATAATGATGAGAATGAACACTAATCTGAGTGCCGTTCCCAGCGAGCAAAGGAAAGGTCGCCGTCCAGAGTCACCTCGCCACGTGAGTCGCCAGTGTCCTCCAGCAGGGAGAGCCATGCAGTTTCTGATTGAGTGACAGGGACAGAGGGCATTGAGGGCGGCATCCTTGATGTTCCTGTTCATTGTCATGCACTTGTATCTGTGGCGGTCAAAGTCGCTGTCTTCAGGGCATTTTTAAACTTAATCATAAATAGCCTGTTCTGTAGTAGTAATTTGGTTTAGCTTAAGATCCAAAGACTATCTCCAATAGAATCATCTCCTCATCGCTGACATGGCAATTTTTAATGAACAAAGAAGTCAATAATGATATATCTTACTCGAAATGACAATCAGCTACTACAAGGGTAGGGAAAATTCATTATTGCTAACTTTTAAGGCTCATAAAAAAAAGTGTGGCATTATATGTTGTTCACAATATTGAAATTGGGCAAGAAAACCTTCTCCCCTCTTTGGTCTTCTGTGACACACCCCCTTATACAGTGACCACTTATTGGTTTGGGGGGGCTTCCTAGTTTTGTTCTTTCAAGATAAGAAGGATGGCATTCTTCTATGGGGAAAAAGCTTATCCAAGAAAATTCTGGCTCCCTATAGTTCATCCCTGTCTTATTTGGCCCAGCTATAGAAGCATTATAAGCTCTTGTTCTCTAAGCGGGTAATTGGTCAGAGGGCTTGTTGGTTATTGATCAAATGAATTCAAGAATGGCTTTAGGGTCTGTGAAATGCTTCTGAGAGGCTTCCTTGTGTCTTGAGATAGCTGAGGTCCTGTCATCTGTGTGGGAAGGGAGAAATACTTAATTCTTACAGAATAAGCTCTTCACTCTTTATTCATCTTCAAGAGGGCATGATGCATAATTGGAATTATGCAAATTAGTGCACGCCACATAGGAAATTGAAATGATCCCTTCACAGACCTACCGACAGGCCAGTATGCTTACAGGTCTGTTTTAGTCAGCTTTTTTCCATCACCGTGACTAAAATACCTGACAGACACAACTTAGAGGAGGAAAGGTTTATTTGGCTCATAGTTTTAGAGGTTCAGTCCATAGTTGGCCAGCTCCAAGGCAGAAACCCTGGCAGCAGGGTGCATGGTGGAGAAAAGCTGCTCTCATTTATGACAGCCAGAAGCAGAGAGAGGGTGAGGAGGGAACTAGGGAAATATATAGTACCCAAGACCACACCCCCAGTGACCCACCTCCTCCAGTCATGCCTCACCTCTGAACCTTGCTGCTTTGGGGACAATACTTTCAACACATGAACATTGGGAGATCCCCAACTATAACAAGGTCCTTCCTGGTGACCTGGGTCAAGTGTGGCTGTATCCTAGGGGCACTCCTCGCTGGTGCCCATCTGTCCCCTAAGCATCCAGCCCTGCCCAGTAGAGCCAGGCAGGAAGTGAGTGTGGACCTGTGCACCTGGGCTGGGATGCACTGGCACTTCAAAACTTTGTTGTGTTTCTTTTTTAATTCTTGGACAAAAACCGAGGTCAGTGTATGAAACACAAACGTGCATATGGGTCCTTATCCGTGTGCATGTAAGAAAGCCCCCAGAAGGATCACAAAGCACGATGACCCTTAGACATAGGGGATTCCCTGCATGCTTTGATGAATTGCTGCTCTCTGCTGCTCTGACTGTGACAGGGAAGAGGCTCAGGGTGGTAGCTCCCAAGTGAGGATGCCCAGCAGGCTTCTCCATTCTAGCCGTCCGCACTGCTCTTCCTCTGCTGTGAGAGCAGCCATCTCCACTAAGAGGGAAGGCCAGCACATGGTCAGTGCAAAGTGGTAGAGCAGCAGGTCTTATTGCCCCACTGAAATGAGGGTGGACTGAAGTCAGCGCCCGCACATCAGACGTGGAGCTGAGCATGGGAGCCCCCGCCGTCCCCCTGAGCATCCTCTCCAGCCCCGCGGCTCAGCACGCAGCACCTCCTCCCCTGCTGACTCCCCAGACTCAAAGCCCCTCCTCACTCCCACCAGGCCTCCTGGTCCCCCCCTCTCCTGGGGTGTTAGTCTCCTCCCTGGGGACCTCAGACACCCCTGAACACACCTGCCCTGTATGTGGGGGGAGGGAGGTGAGTTGTGTTCCTGACTGCCCGCCACTGGCCTGGGAGTCCTTCTGTGTGTCTTGGGGAACACCCAGTGACCCCCAAGGCATGTGCACAGTGGGCAACTGTGGGCCTGGCCCTGCCCAGCCCTGGCTGGGCCTCAGGCTACAGAAGGAGCGTGGCACGTCCTCACCCCTCACCCCTATCCAGCCAGGAGTGGTGTCAAGGACCCATCAAATCTGACTGTCCTGTCCTCATCTGCCTATCCGTCCAAGGCAAAGGTGGCTCCTGCCTCTGGGGTGGGGGCTATCAGAGGAGGGGAGCCTTGGTCACTCACCAGGCAGCACTAAGTAGGTCTTTCTTTCCCTTCCCCCTTCCCCTTCCTTCCTTCCTTCCTTCCTTCCTTCCTTCCTTCCTTCCTTCCCTTTCTTCCTTCCCTTTCTTCCTTCCCTTTCTTCCTTCCAACTGGCAGATCCCTGGTCCTCACCCATCCATCTTCAGTGGAGGAGAAGGCATAAGATAGCATCCACCTCCAGTCTCTCCGCTCATCCTTGTCCAGAGCACAGCGGTCCCCTGCCTGGGCCCTGGAGGACAGGGTGCGCCACCGCAGCCATGCCTGGTGACATTCAGCCAGGCCGGGGACACCACCACGCCTCTCATCCCCCTTTCTTTCTGCCTGATTTTTCCTTTTCCTTCTCTTTCTGAGGGCATGGACGGACTTCCTTGCCAGTCTCTTCTTAATGATGCGCCTGTGGTTTTGCATTTAGACAAACGCAATTACCTTTGTTCAAAAGCAATTAAGTTCCGGCCTTCACCCACTGAGATAAAAAGGCCGCCCTTCGCATCGCATCTTTTCTTTTTAACAAGCAAAGCCGTTTATAGAGAAGCAGGATCACTGTTGATATAACTGAAACACAATGAGTCTACACGTTTTACTATTAAGGGTGTTTTATTGTTATTTAAATATTTTATCCATGGACATACATTCACACGTAAATCTTGGGAAATGTCTGAATTTTGTTTCTGCTTTGTCAAGAAAATACATTATTTTATTTTTCAATTTATTTTATTTTTATTTTCTGTGGTGCAGGGGATTGAACACAGGGGCATTCTACCTCTGAGCTACACCCCAAATCTATCTATCTATCTATCTATCTATCATCTATCTATCTTTTTTTTTTTTTTTTGCGGTACCGGGGATTGAACGCAGGGGCATTCTACCTCCGCGCTACGCCCCCGGCCCTATTTTTTATACTTTATTTTGAAACCGGGTCTCACGAAGTTGCGGAGGGCCTCACTAGGTAGAGAGAGAGAGAAAGACAGGGAGAGAGAAAGAGCTGAGGCTGGCCGCGAACCTGGATCCTCTGGTCTCCGCCTCCCAAAGTACTGGGATTACAAGCTTGCGCCACCACGCCTGGCTCTATCTATCTATTTGAAACAGGGTCTTACTAAATTGCTGAGGCTGGCCTTGAAACTGCGATCCTTCTGGCTCAGCCTCCCAAGTACTGGGATTACAGGTGTGGGCCACCACACCCGACTACATCATTTTATTTGAGCTATTGTTTTTCCCCAGTGCCTTAAAAAATGATCTTGCCCTATGAGTCACGTTGTCAGGATTTCATAGAAAACAGGTATAACAATATTAGATACAGACACCTAGAGGGTCTGGACAAGGCTCAGAATGGCACGTCCTTCCTAGAGAATGTACCAGGAGACAGACGAGGAGGTCGGCTGGGAGGGGTGAGCCTGGTGACTGACAGCGCTCCTCCATTGGCTTGCATTATTAGTGATGATTTCCAATTATTTCCGTGAGTTGGCGCTCACGTGAGTTGTCTAGGTTGGCCCACCTAGACAGTGTCCCAGGAGCCCTCCCTCCATTTTCCTGGAGCCTTGAGTCCTATGCATCCACTGTGGTCATTCTCTCACGGACTGTGGCCTCTGGCTGCAAGTTTTGTGAAAGTGGAAGGAAGACACCTTTCTGCTCCTAACTCAGTCTGGCTGGTCGCTGTGCAGTGGTCGACTTCATAGGATGCCCTTGTGGACGCCCCAGGGGACTTAGCTCCTGAGCTGGGGTAGCGCAGGTCCCCAGGTCAGGTCTGAACATCCTCACACCAACTGCGGGCTCCTCATCCTCCATGACTCCCTCAGCGGGAGCATGGTGGTGTTTTCCAAGTCGATGTCTTTCTCTAATGTGGGACGGGCCCCGACACTTGAGCAGTGCCACTCCCCACCAACCCTGACCCGCGGTGAGCCCGGCTGGACAGGGGGAGCATGAGACGGCCTTGGGCCTTGGCCCGTGGGCCAGTTGAGCGGTCCAACCTCAAGTTACCTTTCCCAGTGCCAGGTAGCGTGATGTTAGGAAGAAAGATGGTCTCAGCCTTCCTGGACTTCAAAAGTTGGCAAGAAGCCAGGCGTGGTGGCGCACGCTTGTAATCCCAGTACTTGGGAGGCGGAGACCGGAGGATCCGGGTTCGTGGCCAGCCTCAGCTACTTAGTGAGGCTCTCTGCAACTTCATGAAACCCGGTTTCAAAATAAAGTATAAAAAATAGGGCCGGGGGTGTAGTGTGGAGGTAGAACACCCCTGGGTTCAATCCCCCGTACCGCAAAAAAAAAAAAAAAAAAAAAAAAAAGCTGGCAAGATGAAGTACAGAGAGAGAGGGTGTCACCCAGTGACAGGAAGTATTTGAGCAGGACTGAGGGGAGTGGACTGAGCAGAGGAAAAGCCCTCTCCTGCCTTTACGTGTCCACCCTCCCTGCCTCCTGCCCTCCCCCTGGCCCAGGCCACCGTTTCCCAATCTCCAGCCAGCTCCAGGTTCTCAAGTCCATGAGCATAGTGTTCCCCTTCCCTCACAGCTGACCCTCGCCTCTCCTCCCTGGAAATCCCCGGGAGCTCACCCACCCAGAGCCAGCAGCCCCCACAGAGCCGCAGACCCGCAACTCAGCTCCTGCGGCCGTCTCCCCAGAATGTCCCCTGTCCTCCAAAATTCCAAGGACATTGCTTGTGGGATTTCGGCAAGGGCCGACGAGGTCATTTGTCTCAGAAACAGGTAGCTTGTATTGTTGCTTTGTGCCTCCAGCAAAAACATCATCTTTGCCCTCAGATTGGAGCCCATGCTCCGTCTCAGCTAATGGATGGCGGCCCTCCCACTCCACCTCCCAAGACGGAATCTTGATGCCTTCGAAGCCCCTCTCTGCGACCCGGTGGGACGGGCTATCACTCCAGGGGCCTGCCTTTGGAATCCCTCTCAACTTCCTTCCTCCTTTCCCTTCCTGTTGCCAACCCAGCTTAGACCAGGACCAACTGTTCACGTGCATAGGAACAATCTTAAAATGCACTGGTCCTGGGATGGACCTGAGACGCTGCATTCCCAACAGCTCCCGAGCCACTCAGAGCAAAGGCCCGCACTGCGTCAGAAGCTGAGGACCACCACCGGGGCTCCCTCACCAAATTCTAATGGCAGCTCACTGCTCACGGCCTCCAGCCTCACACTTCTGTCTCTATCAACCCATCAGTCTGCAGTCAGATTTCCTGCATCTGGGATTGGACCCCCAAGTGATTCTAGAAATGTAGATTGTTACTGGAAAATAAACCTGTAGGGCCAAGCCACCACTAGCACAGCATTTGAGGGCCTTCTTCTTCTTCTTCTTCTTTTCTTCTCCTTCATACTTTTATTGATGCATTGGAATTATACATCATGTGAGGTTCAAAGTGATACAAACATGTATGCACACAGGTCTTGGTGTGTTCTGTCTGCATCCCACCCCACTCTCCTCCCTCCCCATACATGCTAGTGAGATTAGTAGCGATTCCTTCATGTGTGGACACAGCATTATTTGAACTGTTTCCTTCATCAGTTCTTCTTTTTCCCCTTCCCACCTCCCTCCCTCAACCGCCTTCCACTCTTCTACTGGTCTCTCTCCTCATTTATCTAAAGTCCCTTTTGTTTCCTATTTTCTCTCTCGCTTCCACATATGAGAGAAAACATTTGACCCTTGATTTTCTGGGACTGGCTGATCTCACTTAGCATAACATTCTCTAGTTCCATCCATTTTCCTGCAGATGATATAATTTTGTTCTTCTTTATGGCTGAGTAAAATTTCATTGTGTGCACCTACCACATTCTCATTGTTCATTCATCTGTTGACAGATACCTAGGTTGGTTCCCTAATTTGGCTACTGTGAATTATGCAGCTAGAAACATGGATATGCATGTATCACTGTAGTATTCTGATTTTAATTCTTTTGGGAAGATACCGAGGAGTGCTATGACTGGGTCCTATGGCGGTTCCATTCCTCGTCTTAGAAGAACCTCCATATTGATCTCCATAGTGGTTGTACTAATGTGCAGCGCCACCCACAGTGTATAAGAGTTCCTGTTTCCCCACATCCTCGCCAGCATTTATTATTGTTTGTACTCTTGATGACTGCCATTCTAACTGGAGTTAGATGGAATCTCAGGGTAGTTGTGATTTGCATTTCCCTGATTGCTAATGTTGTTCGACATTTCTTCATATACTTATTGGCCATTTGTATCTCTTCTTAGTTCAACCCAAGCTTTCCACCCTCTCTAGTCTCCGCTTCCCTCATTAATCAGAAGTCCAGCAGAGGACACCAGGAACTGCCTGGACACAGGTCATGTCCCAGCATCCTTCAAGTCTGTCACAGCCTCTGCCTTCTGTCCTTGGTGACACCCTTGCCCTGCGCTTCATTTCTGGGGATATTTGCCCACCCAGGTGATTCATGGGCCCCTCGCCTTCACTCCTTGGCACTTGGCCCACCTCCGGGGCACAGGACTCCTTCCACCTGTTCTCACAGCTCAGAGAGCTTCTATAGGGTAGAGAGGGGACTTGCTCAGCTTAGCATCTCCTGACCCTAGCAGGCTACCTGACCCCAGTCATGACCCAGGAAAGAGTATAGAAAAAGCACCATTAAGTAGAATAAAAAGATGGATTTCTAATCAAATTGATAGCTGGGTGACTTTTGCAGGGAGTAAAAATAAAGTCTGCTTCGCTGGGAATAAGCTATTTTGATCTTCTCAGTTCTGGAGAGCACACGTGTTTTACGGCCTGCGTACTTAGCAATTGGCACGTACTGTTTAAATACAAAGCCTCAAAATTCAGCATGGATTTCATTCCTCTTTCAACCATGATTTCAGTATGGATTCGTGTCTGTGCTTGCCAGGTGGCTTGTGGGAACCCTTTGAGAGCGGATGGTCAGGGCGTCAGGCAAGGTGCTGTTGGCGTTGGAACGTAAGTGGGACCATCAAAGGACTCCAGATGGTGGGATGCGCTTTGGCGGCTGCAAAGTCTATCGCCCTCTGCTGGTCATGCCAGGAAAATCGCCTGCTGCTCCATTGAGCTCTAGCCGACCTGTGTCTAACATACAGACCAACAGAACCATCTTAGTGTTTCTTAAGCGTACCAGCCTCCTCTTAGACCCCTAAGCATTTGGAAATAAAGGTTGTCTAATTAATGCATGAGATGAGGGAAAGTGTTTCAACAAGGAATTCTGCATCTCCGGCATTGTATTAAGCCAATTAATACTTCCCAATCAATTACTCTGTAATGAAGCCAAGTGTATTAAAGTATCATGGCAGTGTGCAATAACAGACTTTAAAAAAAGAAAGGCGATGTGTGGCGACATGTGCAGAGCTACTGTCATGGAGGGGTGGGGGATCACGGACTTGAGAGCGTCTATCTCCAGTTTGACCTGCCGTCAAACTACGGCTCTCTCAAACCTCCAACCTGACTGAGGGCCAGCCCCTTCCCCTCCAGGAGCCCCCATTTCTAAGCCGCGGAAGGGTCATTGTGCAGACAATACCTACACAAAGGGCCAAGCATACAGCAGGCGCTCACTCAGGGGACAAGAGCTATTTGTGTGTGTGACTCACTTTATAAGTCTAAAATGGGTATCACGGAAATAAAAAAGAGGAAAGACATGAACAGCTTGGCTGTTGTTGTCATAGTTATTCTGAGTTAACTGTTAATTATGTGTCCATAAAGTCAGGCGGGGTGGCACACCCTTGTAATCCTAGTACTTGGGAGGCTGAGACAGAAAGATTATAGGTTCGAGGACAGCCTCAGCAAGTAGTGAGACTCTCATCAACCTAGCAAGACCCTGTTTCAAACTAAAAATAAAATAGGGCTGGGGGTTTAGCTCGGAGGTAGAATGCCCCTGGGTTCAATCTGCAGTACTACAAAAAATAAATAAATAAATAAATAATCTGTCCGTAATGGTTTCATCTTAATAGTGGTGATTACTGAGGAACAATTAGGGTTTTCCAAGCTCATTCCAAGTGTTCTCTAATTACAAGCATTAGTATTGTCCATGTGAACAGCCTGAGGAGTTTGTGTCTTGGCCCTGGTTCTGAAGCCCGGTCCATTCGCATCCCCTAGAGAGGCTCTGTGTGGAAAAGCGCTATCCGTGGGCACAGGGCAGAGGTGCTAGACTGACTGCCTGTGGATGAGACTCAGGGGTCCAGTGGATGGGACCCCATGCCCCAGCGCTTGTGAACCTTGTCAGCGCCAAGTCTCACTGGTGCCCACCTCCACCTGCCAGTGAGTCCTCTCCAGAGAAGCTGTCTGCACCACAAAGCAGTCACTGGCAGCAACACTGGAGCAAACCGGAGCTCCAGGTGGGGATCTGAGGTGACCACCTGCAGGTCTCCAGCATGAAAGAGCCGTTTTCTGCATTCAGCCACTTTGCAGTCGGGTCTGCCCCCCCTTGTGCATCTACCTGAACACCCACTAAATGCTCAGCTGCCTCTTGATGTGCCCAGTGGCTCTGTTGGGGGGGAGCGGCCTGGCTCCACCTGGGAGTCTAGGCAGCAGCACAGTCAGGTGCCAAGCCAGGCGGAAGTGCCAGAGCTGCACACGAGTGTCGTGCTGCCGAGAGCAGGGGAGGCCCTAAAGCTGGCCCATGAGGCCGCCTTCCAAGGCCAGGGGGCTTCGGAGCCAGGCCTTGAAGGGAGTGGATTGTCGGGCACAGTGAGAGGCGGACCAAGATGCAGACTGGAAAGCACCTGCCTGCTGGGTGGGAAAGCACAGTTGGGTCAGAGAGCGGGTTTGGGAGGGAGGTGGGGCCAGATGCAAAGAGTCCGGGATGCCAGGCGGGCCATCCAGATGTGAGTGCTGGCAAGCGGAGTGGGTGCAGCAGAAGTCTGGTTCTAGTGCCAGCTCCGCCCTTCCCGGCCATCAGCACCGCTGGATCTCTGTGCCTTGGCGGCCACCTCTAAACAAACCTCAGCAGGAGTGGTGACCACATCACCATGGGGGGCGGAGATTAAATGAGATGGTCCATGAACGTGGCAGGCAGAGTTCTCGGCTTGGGGCTTACCTGAAACCAGGGCAGCCCCGTTTCCTCATCCTCACCGTCCAAGGCCATCGGTCAGCTGGGGCCCGCATGGACGATGGATACTGAGCCTGTCCCTCCTCCTCCCAGGTTCACCATGGAGCCCTTCTGTCCACTCCTGCTGGCGGGTGTTAGCTTGCAGCTCGCCGGGGCTCTCAACAGCAACGAGACCACCACCCCGGAGAGCAATTGGACCGCCGCAACTACAGGTAAGCGCCCGCCCTGGCCTCCCCACGCCTCCTCCCGAGCGGCCGGACCCTCTGGGGTGGCTGAGGCGGAAACAGAAGAGAAGAAAGGTGCACTGCTCTTCTTAATGTGCTGTTAGGAAACAGGCCGGCCAGGAAAGCTGGCGGCTCAGTACTTGCCTGGGGCTGAGCTCAGAGTGCCTCTGACGTCCCTGACCGGGTATCACTTGCTGCGTTAGGGTTCCCCAAAGAAACAGAACCATAGGATATATAGAGACAGAAATACAGACCTATATATATTTATTATAAGGAATTGAAATTTTTATACTGCATTTATAACATGAATATATAACACATGTATAATAAATAATATTATATGTATACTTATAATACATATACATTTATATGTAGTACATATATAATAAATATAAATTTATATGTATTTATAACATAAACAGAAATAGATGTTAATAAGGCGATATAAATACATACCTGCTTGTTATAAGGAAATGGCGCATGCGGGTATGGAGGCTGACAAGACCCAGATCTGCCCCGCAGTGCCCCAGCACAGGCTGTGGCCCGGAAGAGCCGGTGTCAGAGTCCAGGGTGTCAGCCGGAGAGTCCGGTCCTCCAGGAGGAGGGTCAGCCTGTGTTCTGTCAGACCTTAGTCTAGCTGGGTGAGGCCACCTGCACGGGGCAAGGCCACCTCCCCTACTGTTAATCTCATCCCAAATACCCTCACCTTATACCCAGATAATGTTAGCCTCAATGTCTGGTGACCATGGCCCAGTCAGGTTGACATATAAAATTAAGCATCAGGCTTGGTCCTGGCAAGGTTTAGGGAAGACAAGAATTATCAGCATCCCTCCAGAAAAAGCTTCTTAGAGAACGCACTCAGGAGTTGGTACCATGAGGCTGGGTCCAGGGCTCAGGCTCCGCCCTGCTCGAGGGCTTTCCATGATGTCCTGGCCCTGCACGAAGTCCTGGAGTGGAGCTGGCCCTGAGAGGAGGCGGAAGTGGAGCTCTGTGGTGACACGAGCCCCTGGCTGGGAGAGAAGCTCCAGATGTCTTCTTCCTCACCCTGAAACCCCGAGGAACCCCAAACCACACACACACACACACACACACACACACACACACACACGCTGGATGCTACTGGCAGTGCATATGATATGCATCCTTCACGCTCGCCTCAGTGCAGACCATCAGCGGTGTCCCAAGACCGGGGACATTCAAGACCTGCCCTGAGGACAGTGGAGAGCACTGTGGAGAGCACCTAGCCCCGCTGGCTGAGGCCTGTCCCCCGTAGGAACATGAGATGAACTCTTTCAACCTGCAGTTCTGACTTCCTTTGCCAACGTGAATCCCCTGGCTATTTAGGGACACCTGGAAAACTACCAGGATGCGCCTGCACACATCTGTCAACCAGGAAGGCAGAGCAGTCCTCGGTTTCCCCAAAGCCAGGCAGACTCTGCCTCCTGCAGCACTCCCGCAGGGCAGGTGGCACCGTGGTCCCCAGTGAGATGACATTATTTCCCGCACCTGGGGCTTTTCAGTTCATTTGAAAAAAAAAAAGAAAAGAAAAGAAAAGAAGGCTCATAATGTTGCTTCAGCCAGGGACTGTTACTTTCAGGAAGAGAGGGCGGCCACGTGACCTCGGCACCCAAAACAGAAGCAAATGTGAAACTCAGTCCTGGGTGCAGCCTCTTCCGGGGCCCTGCTGGTCACGCAAGCAAGAGGGACACGGGCCTCGGGTTATAAGGTGCAGAGGGCTTCTCTGGCCTAGAACTCTGCAGGGGACCCCAGCCGTGTGCAGTGGTCTTGAAAATTCCATCTCACCCCAAAAAAGCATGGACTATCAACTGAGATGTTAACCCATGGCCACATTGGGCCGAAACAACAGGAAATTGGTCCGTTTGGTCATTGAACAAAATGAATTCAGTATCATCATGACACGTTTTGATACAAGGAATTAAAGGTCAATAGGTACAAATCAATAAGACGATGTTGTGGGAAGACTCCCAAAAACTTATTTAAAAGTAGGCAAATGGGTAAAGAATATGACCCAGGCAAAATGTAAGTATCTAATTAATTATGTTCCACTAGTTATGAAAAAATGCTCAACTCTCTAGAAGTCAAATGGCATTACAATCTAACTGTCAGACTGACAAAATGAAAGGGATTGCCCAGCCGGGCGTGGTGGCGCACGCTTATAATCCCAGTACTTTGGGAGGCAGAGACCGGAGGATCCGGGTTCGCGGCCAGCCTCAGCTCTCTCTCTCTCTCTACCTAGCAAGGCCCTCCGCAACTTCGTGAGACCCGGTTTCAAAATAAAGTATAAAAAAAATAGGGCCGGGGGTGTAGCGCGGAGGTAGAACACCCCTGGGTTCAATCCCCGG
>PVJS01007330.1:0-56527 GCA_004027185.1 Glis glis
TTTTTGCAGAAGTGGGGATTGAACCCAGGGGCATTCTACCTCTGGGCTCCACCCCCAGCCCTACTTTTTATTCTTTCTTTCTTTTGTTTGTTTCTTTTTTTGTGGTACTGGGGATTGAACCCAGACCCAGGGGCATTCTACCTCTGAGCTATACCCCCAACCCTATTTTTTATTCTTTATTTTGAAACAGGGTCTCACTAAGTTGTGGAGGCCTCACTAAGTAGCTGAGGCTGGCTGCAAACCTGGATCCTCTGTTCTCAGCCTCTCAAGTACTGGGATTACAAGCATGCGCCACCACGCCCAGCTCTAGAAGAGGAATTTATAAGAGTTCCCAAAGTCATGTCCTCTAATCTTTTATTTCGAGAAAATTTTCTTTGCCTCAGATGAAAAATGTTCTAAATGAGATTAGAAGAGATTACACATTTTGTTATAGGAATATGGGATCAGAAAACTCCCAGATGAGGCTGTGCTTCTCTTCACAATTTCTGAAGTGCATACTTTGACATTCTTCTACAGATGATAAACCAAAAAAAAAAAAAAAGAGAGAGAGAGAGAGGTGGGAGGCAATGCAGTGAGAATAACTTTCGTAACAAACACCAGGGTAAGGTCCTTTCTTGGAAATGAAGAGTCAGAGAATTGGATTGGGTTGGGGGATGGGGAGAAATCAGGAACCAAAATGCCCTTTCAGATGACATAGATGCTAGAAACTTCCAGCCCATTATTTCCAAAACAAAGGCCCATGGTTTTTTATTGCCTATTATTTTAATGGTAGTCAAGATAAATCGCAGACAGAGTTTGGATATGGAGATGGTGGCCCCCAGGATACAAAGCATACAACTACCAAACGTGGGAGTATGTTCTACTGAAGGAGTCCTTTGAGATGTTCAGATGATTCCAGTCCCACCCACTGAGTCACCCTAGTCACTGACTCCTCCCCAAGGAGGCCTGAGGTTGTACGGGAGAGGACGAGCACTCCCGTGATCTTGATAAAATAAATCATTGTTGAAGACACCAAGTTTGGAGAAATTAGCTGTGTAGTAATGGCATCTGGAGCAGCTCCCTGATTGTTTTTTCCACTGGTAGCCCTATCACTGTGTTACAACAAGCAAAGCAGAAGCAGCATTGCATAATCTTGCCTAGCCCAAGAAGTGGTAAAACATTACACCTGCTGCATTCTGTTGGGTACATAGGAGTCAAAACCTTCCTGCTTTCAAAGGGAGAAAATATAGACCTTACCCTTAAAGACATGGATTCTGTCTCTCTCTGCAAAATAGAGTCTGCCACCTGACTTGCTAACTAGATCATAGTCCATCCAATGGTTAGAATATGAGAGACAAAAAAAAAAATGCTTGTAAAGCGCTTAATAATGAGGTTGTTCATGCTGCAATATAAGTGAGGTAACATAGGTTGTAAGTATGACAGAATTTTAAAAGTAGAGTTAAATAGAAAAAGAGAAGAATATGATGCAGTGCTATACCTCAGTAAACATGAACAAATAAAGTGAGCAAAATTCTAGATAGTATAAAATGTCAAAATGAGCAAGAGAATAAATTATAAAAATTGAATAGATTATTACTCTTTAAAGACATTGAAATAATATTCAAAGCTTTGCAAACACTTAAAAAAGGAAAAGGAAGGAAAGGAAAGACAAAGATAGGCTGAATCAAGGAAGTTTTACAGTTGATTTCTACCAAACATTCTAGGAATAAATAATGCCTATTTTTAAAAGATGTTTCAAATAATTTTAAAGAGGAAAGCTATTCAAGCATTTTATAAGGCTAGAATAACCTTGGCTTCTGAACTAGATAAGGATAGTATAATAAGAAAAATCCATAAGCCTATTTCATTTATTAGCACATGTGTAGAATTCTAAATAAATTATTAGATAACTGAACTTGATAGGATATTTAAAATAACCCAGTATGATTATTAGGGGTGCAAGAATAATTCAAATTCAGGGAAATTTATCAATGTCATTCACTAGATATATCACAATGCAGAAAGCAATGCAGAAAAAGCATTTGATAAAGTTTAGTACTTGAGACTAGAAGAAAAAAATCTTAATAACAAGAAATTGAAGGAAACTTCCTTAAACCACTAAATGAAATCCTACAGCAAATTTTACAACTAACAACAGAATATAAACCCATTTCTTTTATTTTTGGGAACAAGACAAAGGCATCTGCTGTTTCCACAAAAACTACCACATAGTATATCCTAGTCCATATTGTCGGTCATAAAACATATCTTAGCAAATTCCATTATAAAGGGAATATAAACTATAAATCAATACAAGAAGGTAACTGGAAAAATCCCAAAATATTTGGAGATTAAACAAACACTTTTAAACAACACATGAGTCAAAGAAGAAATCTCAAGAGAAATTTTAAAAAAGCTTTGAACTAAATGAAAATGAAATGCCATTTATCAGAATTTATGGAATGCAGTGAAAGTAGTGTGTAGAGGGAGAATACATCTATTAGGAAAAAAAAAGGGATCCGAAGTCAATAGAGACACATGCATATCCATGTTTACAGCAGCAAAATTCACAATAGCCAAATTATGGAACCAGCCTAAGTGTAAATCAACAGATGAATGGATCACAAAAATATGGGATATATACACAGAGGAATCCTACTCAGTCATAAGAAGAACAAAATTATGCCATTTGCAGGAAAATGGATGGATATAGAGAATATTATGCTAAGTGAGATTAGCCAATCACAGAAAACGAAGGGTCATAACTTTTCTCTCATATGTGGAAGTTAGGGAGAAATTGGAATACAAGACAGACATAGATAAAGGAGAAACCCCAGTGGAGCAATGGAGGGGGTCTAGGGGAAGGAGGTGGGGGGGGGAGAACTGACGAAGCAAATAGATATGTACATTGATGCTATGTACATATACAAAATTATCATTGCCAATCTCAATATCATGTAGGGGTAAGGGGGGGAGTAGGCGGGAGCCAGGGGGAAGCTCACCAAGTACTGTGTACATGAATGTCACTATCACTCTGAGCTATATTATGATGTGAGACTACAGTGTTCCTATTACTCTGAACTTCATTATGATGTGAGATTATGATGCATAAACAAAAGTATATTTTAAAAAATAAGTCAATTATCTAAGCTTCCACTTTAAGGAACTAGAAAAAGAACAAATTAAGTCCAATGCAGCTGGGCATGGTGGCGCACACCTGTAATCCCAGTACAGGAGGAGGCTGAGTCAGGAGGATCAGAGGTTCATGGTCAGCCTCAGCAATTTAGCAGCGAGGCCCTCCACAACTTAGTGAGACCTGTTTCAAAATAAAAAATAAAATAGAACTGGTGATATAGCTCAAAGGTAGAGCACCCCTGGTTTCAATCCCCATTAAAAAAAACAAATACAATGTAAGCAGAAGAAAATAAATAATAAAAATTAGAGCATTGATCAATGAAATTGAAAATAGGAAATAGATAAAATAAACAAAACCAAAAACTGGATTTTGAACAGCTCAATAAAAATGATAAGACTCTAGCCAAGCTAACAAAAGAGGGGTTATATTATCTTTCACAGTTAGGTGCATGATATATACTTCAGAGTGATTTTGCACATATTTTGAAGTGAGGTTCAAGACTGTTTCTCTACAGACATTTCATTTTTTATACTTTTAGTGGTGCATTGTAATTATACATCATACTGAGGTACAGAGTGATAGGAACACACATGCACACAGCACTTGCTGCATTTCCCTCCAGATCCCACCCCCTCCCTCCCCTTCCCTGTACATGTCATTGAGATTGGTATTGATAATTTCATATACGTACATAGCATTATTTAAACTGTTACCTTCTTTACATATGGCATATTTATTGAAAATACTATTCCTTCCCAATGGAATTTTGTTGTTGTTTTTGTCATAAATCAGGGAATCATATGTTTGTATCTGTTTCTGGACTCTCTTCTGCTCCATTAGTGGTTTGTCTATTTTAGCACCTATATTCTGTCTGATTACTATAGTTTTTATGGCATTTTAATATTTGGAACTTTAAGTATCCAACTTTGTTTTTCTTATTCAAGATTATTATAACTAATCTAGTTCATTTGTACAGTAGTATTAATTTTGGAATTGGGTTGTAAATTTCTACAAAAATTGCTTCTTGGGCCATTATTAGAACTATGATTTTCTATGATATGAGGGAGAATTTTTCAGGTGTTAAAATAATTATTTTCTCACTTATTCAGCAAGTGTAAATTGAGCAACAATAATTTGGGGTAAGTTTCATTGACTAAATTAATGAATTAGTCAAAGAATCAGAACTGATGTTTCCTAGACCCTAGGGAGAGAGAAAAATAAAATATGGTTCCTACTTTCCAGGATCTGATAAAGTAATTTGACAATTTGACATATGCCTTCTAGCTAATTAAACATTCTCAAATCCTTTTTCTATTGTGCAACAATTGCAAGATAAAATAACCCTGGACATTTTATTTTGCTCAATAGAAGTTAATTTGATTTCTAGATAATTGGAGAAGCACCAGTTTCAAAATGTCTAAGACATGTTGATATATAACCTCGTATTTTAGTAATGTCCAGACCTTTCTAACTTGTTTTAACATAACATTTTTAGAATAAAATGGTTTTGTTTTATTCTAAACTACATACATACCTAAAAATTTCAATAATTTTAGTATTTTTATCCTTAAGGAAATTTTGTTTTAAAAAATTATCTTCATTTGATAATGCAAATCAAACTGCCCTAAGATTCCATTTAACTCAAATCATCAAGAATACAAACAATAATAAATGCTGACCAGGATGTGAAGAAATAGGAACTCTTATACACTGTTGGTGGGACAGTAAATTACAACCACCATGGAGATCAGTATGGAGATTTCTCAAAAGTCTAGGAATGGAACCACCATATGACCCAACCATACCACTACTCTCTATCTTTCCAAAGAAAGTGAAGTTAGAATACTATAGTGATACATGCACATCCATGTTTATAGCAGCAAAATTCACAATAGCCAAATTATGGAAGCAACCTAGTAGCGCATCAATAGATGAATGGATAATGAAACTGTGGTATATAAACACAATGGAATTTTACTCAGCCATAAAGAAGAACAAAATTATGTCATTTGCAGGAAAATGGATGGAAATACAGAATATTATGCTAAATTAGATAAGCCAGTCTCAGGAAGTCAAGGGATATGAGCCGGGTGTGGTGGTGTATGCTTGTAATCCCAGTACTTGAGAGGCTGAGACAGGAGGATCTGGGTTTGCAGCCAGCCTCAGCTACTTAGTGAGGCCCTCTGCAACTTAGTGAGACCCTGTTTCAAAATAAAGAATAAAAAATAGGGCTGGGGGTGTAGCTTGGAGGTAGAATGCCCCTGGGTTCCATCCCCAGTACCGCAAAAATAATTCTCTCATATGTGGAAGCTAGAACAAAAATAGGAAGCAAAAGGGACTTAAGTCAAACAAGGGTAGAAACCAATAGAATAGTGGAAAGCAATTGGGGGAGGCACGTGGGAAGGAGAAAAATGAGGATAAAATTAGAAAATTTAAAATAAGGCTATGTCCATACAAAATTTCACTACCAATCTCAATAATATGTATGGGGGGTAGATGGAGGGATATATACCAAGCAATGTGGGCATGTATGTTTGTATCACTTTGAATCTCATTATGATGTATAACTATATTGCACCAGTAAAATTATAAAAATAAATACAACTATTGTTATATGTAAAGCAAAAAAATTATCTTCACTTGACATATAACCCTCCTTGACTAGGAAGTGTAGATTTTGGAAAAGGATTGGAGATGAAGTATGTTTCTAAACAGTGTTAGGTTGATTAACTCCTCAGAATTTGCTCCCTTCTGTTCTGCAATCCTCCCATCCTTCTTTTTTACTAAATTTATTTTAACCAATATATAAAAACATAAAATTTATACATACCTATGAGGTACCATGTAATGCTTCAATATATGCATACATTATACAATACTTAATTCAGGCTAAATAGCCCTATCTCCTCAAACATTGGTCATTTCTTTTTTTTTTTTTTTTTTTTTGGTTGGGGGACTAGAGATTGAACCCAGGAGCATTCTACCTCTGAGCTACACCCCCAGGTCTTTTATTTTTTGTTTTGAAGCAGGGTCTTGCTAGATTGCTGAGACTGGTCTCAAACCTGCAATCCTCCTGTCTCAGCCTCGCAAGTACTGGGATTATAGGTGTGTGCCATTATGCCTGGCTTGTCATTTCTTTATGGTGAAAACTTCCAAAATCCTTTCTTACAGCACTTTGAAATGTACAATATGTTATTGTTGTCAAGAATGTACTGTTGTTATCAAGAAAGTCCTGCACACCTCCTATCCTTCTAAGCCTTTAATTTTGTGTTTTATTTGTTGCCCCACAGCCCTTCCTATCACTTCTCTTCCTGAAATACTCTCTGCACCATTCAGAGAGGAACTGTTTTTCCTTTGGAACTGTCCCTTTTCATGTAGTGGTTGTGGAGAAGAGTGCTTGATCTTTCTGTCTCTGTCTCCCTTTTCCATTCCATGGAGTTTCCAGAATATTAGGAAGCCAATGTCACTGTGTGGGCAAGCTAAACATGGTGGTCATCCACAGCAAGAAGTTGTTGTCTCTAACCACAGTCAAAGGACACTTTATCCCATCTCTGTTTCCTGAGTATGTGCAGGAGGTTGTGGAGGAGCTGAGAGGGAAGATGGGGTGGGAAGAGTTGAGGATTGAGAGGAAGGAAGGAAACTGAGCAGTGGCTTGCTACTCTAAGATGAACTCCATGGCATCTTGAAGATGTGAGTGGCTTGATTAAAAAGCAAGAAAGGTATATTTTGAAACCCAGTATCAAAACAAAGTGCTGTTCCTGTAATCCAAAGTATTAGTGCTGTAGAAAAATTATAATTTTCAAAGACTTCAGATGATAAAAAAATCACTCAGTGATAAGAAGAGCACAGAGTATTAAAAAGTAGCCAGATATCAAATCTTGAAGAATAATTCAGCATTGTAAAAATGGCTTGAAAAAACACGTTCTCAAATTGCTCTGTTGTTCAAAATCCTTAATTGGGTATTGAAGTTCAGTTTTATTTTCCTTGGACTTGAAGATGAACTTTATCTTCAGGAAACATCCTGGAAGGCCGTTCTTCTTCATTTCCTTCTTTGAATATATCACATTTCAATCAGGAAAATGAAAAAGGAGGGAAAGAATGAAGTATGAAGTTGGGTGAAAGGCTGAACCAAAAATAACACTCCTAAAATGAAAACAAAATGTGCTGAAATCAATTAGAATATGCTGAAAAACGCCGGGCATGGTGGTGCATGCTTGTAATCCCAGTACTTTGAGAGGCGGAGACCGGAGGATTCGGGTTCTCGGCCAGCCTCAGCTCTCTCGCTCTCTCTCTCCCTGTCTCTCTCTCTCTCTCTCCTTAGTGAGGCCCTCCGCAACTTCGTGAGACCCGGTTTCAAAATAAAGTATAAAAAAATAGGGCCGGGGGCGTAGCGCGGAGGTAGAACGCCCCTGCGTTCAACACCCGGTACCGCAAAAAAAAAAAAAAAAAAAAAGAATATGCTGAAAAACTAGGCAAGGTGCAAGAATCAAAGCATGCATTTCGTTATTATGTTCTTAAATATGCGAAGTGTTTATTGGGTTTTGGGTATGAAAATGGGCAGAGATGAATGCTTTCTGGTTAAATCTTTAAGAATGATGTCTTCTTATAATGATACTTTGTCATAATATTGCTACACCATGGTATGGGTTTCCTTTTGCCATTTGTCATTAAATATGGAGCCTTACTTTTGAATACAATGGGAAATGCTATTAAGAAGAGGATATTGGAAGTGTTAGCATTTGAACCTAGAAACTGCCTATCGCATGTCAAACATTGACTTAAGTTACCTCCCTTAGCAACAGGCTGCTTTATTGACACTGAATAAGACAGCAAAGCAAATAGGGTGTGGAGAGGAAATGAGCATTTCTTGCACACAACCAAAGAGCACCCTGCTGAATAAATTAGACACAAGGAAGAAAAGATGAAGATACTGGTGCTTTAAATGCATAATGCTAAAAGTGTAAGCAAACAAACCCAAACAGAGTAATGTTGATTGAACTGGAATTTACATGCCCTACACTCTCTGGTCAATAACACTGAATTTCAGGATAGGTCATAATGTCAGAGACCTGCAAATTGTGCCATTAAAGGTATTTGACTGCTTATGAGAACACATTCCTTTTCTCAGGAGACTGGAGTCATCTATACTTCAAAAAGCCCATCACAGTGACTTTTTTCTTTTGATGATATATTGCATGTGATTTGGTTTTACAAATAAGAATAAAAAAGATGAGCTTATTACCAAGCTTGCTCCAATAACTAGTACTTTATGACTGCCTAACTAGTAGAAAAGACTGACAGAAACAGCACCATTACCTTCTCAGAAGAAAGTACAGACCCTTCAATTTTTTTTAATTTAAATTGGCTGCTACCAAAAGAGTAACTATTTTAACACAAGGACATCTTTGTTTTTGTGTCAGATAATCTTTCAATGTTTGGTGCAATATCTTTCAGCAAATGTCTTCCCCCCTCCCCCATAATACACACACACACACACACACACACACACACACACACACACACACACAATGTGAGATTCGAATGTTAACTGTCCTCCTTGGGTTCTCCTGGAAGTTCTGAACTCCACAAGATACATCTGAAGCTTGCTATCCCCCCAAGCACTATGGAACTCACTGAAACCCATAAGTAATGGAGTAAACAGCTTCCTGTGGCTTTTCATTTTATTGCTATCATCCTCAAATCCATTTCTTTGCCAAAATAAATAACCCCAACACAACCATAAATGCTGAAAATTTCATGAACATATTAAAGTATCTCATGTATTCTAAATGTTTTCTTTCTATCAACTCTCTGATGCTAATTGTTCCCAGAATATTTCTGATTTGTTTTTTAATTCACTCTTTAGAGCAATGGACTATAACTGAGTTCTAATTGCTTAGAATATTTTGCTTATATTTCTCTGATTGTGTATATCCAATTCTTTCCAATGTTGGTGATTGTGCTTTTTTAATAATCAGTTCAGTAGGAGGGGAGACTCAAAAGAATAAGGACTCTGTATCTACACATCGAATTCAGAATATAATTGTTTTTCATAAGGAAGCCTTATAGGTTATTTTGGACTCTTAATGTCTCCTACTTTACATGGATAAAATTGGGCTCAAGGAAATTTGTATTATTCTAACATACTTTTAGCAATATCTGAGTAAATGATATTCAGTATCCCAAATGTCTCCAAGAGAAAAGGATTTCACTTTTCATTTTGGCTGGTATTTTATCTCCCTTGTGTTTCCTTCATTTAAAAATGATTATTGGAAGTCACCAGGTTTTCAGGCATTGTTTCAGGCATTAATGTGGAACTATGAACACATTAAACAATGTTCCAGTCTTTGTTAAGCTGACATTTTAGAGATTAGGAGATAGACAATAAACACATAAATCAATGTGCTACACAGTATCAGTAATGATGAATGTTGTGAAAAAGTATGGTAAGGAACTAAGAAAGTGACCATAAAAGTCTATTTTAGGTGGGCTGGTAAGGAATGGCTCCTTAGCAGACACTAGTTCACATTTCAGTTGGCCTGTGGCTCCTTCTGGAAGGATTCCCTGCAGCCTACAGCTCTTATTTAGTTTAGCTGATATCCTCAAGCTCTGCTAATGGCTCCTGTGCTCTGCGGTTTCATCAGAGTGGTGAATGTAAGCCCCATATCTCTATAGGGATCTATCAGATTACTTAATAGAAGGCTTTCTATTGCTGAGACCATATCATGTTTATGTCACTTACAGGTGGATTGAGAGCAACATTAGGCTCTGTAATAATAATAATAGCTTATGATGATTCTGATAATAATGAGTCACACTTGAGACAAATTTTTACAATCCATAAGTATCTCATTTGTTCTTGTTTTAGTTATTTCCGCAGGCTCTAAAATTCCACATATTCTCCTATTGTTCTTGTTTCTACAAAAATAAATATTGATGGTTTCCTCAGAGTTTATAATGTGTTTGATTATAAGAGAACATGATAAACCTCTACTCAGCAACAGCCTGTGATGGAAAACTTGAAGACTGAGTCATTTAAGTACAGACTTACTGCCTTTGAATGAATATATCTTTCTCTACTGGTTCTTTTGAAAGCAGCAATTAGATTGCAAGTGTTCTTAGAGAGGGTAATGATAGTTTGAGCTGTAAAGAATAAACTTCCAGGTGTGGTCTAGAGATCAACTGTACTCATATTTACAGGTTTCCCCTGAAGACTTCAGTGACGTTAATAGGGCAAATCCTACATTTACAAAAATTTTTTTAAAAATCCTATATTTACTTCAGTGATGTACTAGGGAAAATCCTATATTTACCAAAGGTAAATATATTATAAAGACCTTAATGATACTTTTATATTTTCTCATCTTTCTTTTTAATAGTTGTATTTAAGTTGGATTTACCTGATTGTTTTCTGAATGTGATTATTGATTCCTCATCTGGATTTTTTGCTTTACCTTTCCCCCTGACAATTCATAATATTTAAATAATTTTGACTAATCAATACAAGTTTTTTTCTCTTTTAATTATGGTGGTTATATTGAAGAATTAGTTTCTTTCATATTAAATCTAAATTTGGCCATCTGTTCTTTGTTATTTTGTAAAATAATGCTTGGATAATACTATCTTCTCATCAAAGTTAATTTCACTATCTTTTTTGCTAATAAATGTTTTTTTGTTTGACCTTTAAGACAATTAACCAGGTGCTACTAGTCCATATAGCAGAAGTCTCCAATTTCTTTTTACTGTGAAAATTTGACTTATATATCAAATGGAAAAATAATCCTTAAAGGAATATTTTCTAACATAACCATTTGGGTAAAAAGTAGCTTATCTTATAACTGATTAATATAAATGTAATAGTTACTTGGCTAATAACTTTGATGAGAATGACTACATAGTTTGTTTTTCAAGAAAAGTGGGACTGAAAAATCTGGAATTTCTAGGTTATGGTTTTTAATCTGCATGAACCTTTCACCATGCATATCTATACATTATCTTAATTTTGTAAAAGAACTTTTAAAGCCCTTATAATTATACCATAAACTATACTTTCTTGAGATTGACTACAGATAAACTGAATTTTTGCTCAAACACAAGAATAAGCAGTGGTTGAGTTTTCAATAAGAATTTATCTTTTGGAGCCATGAAATAAGACTCCAAAATACAGAAAGAAACATGCTGTGTATGGCTGCCAGTTCAATTAGGAGTTAAAAGAACAACTCAGAAGGAGTTGGAACAACAACCTGGAATTGAAATAAAAATTATCAAGAAGTCAGAGAGTAATAGAATCTTGAAAACTCTGAGTTAAAAAAAAGATACTTTCAAGCCTGTAAAATAACCAGGTACCTAATGCTTTAGTTTCTCCCACAAAATGCCAGCTAAGTGGGCTCTGATTGAACACATCCCACAAGCAACTCACTATCACACTTCCATCTGTTATATTTCTATTTTTAAAAATTCTTTTAATGAAATCAAACCTGCTGATAGCCACCGTAGCTTTATCCTTGGGGGCTTAAGCAGAACCAATCTTAAATGATAGAACATTGATAGAACATGCCAACAGCCCACAGCTTGAGGCCAGCAAGGAGCATCATGAGGTTCTCACTCTCCTTCTTTCCAAGTCTAGAATCAGCGTGGCTCAGGCTTTGCAGATGATTATCACACAGTTCATGCAAAATGAACTCAAGGGCAACTGTAACCTCAAAACCCATTTTCACCAACGTTGCTGCCAAGTCATGCATCCCAATTAAAATAACTTAGAATCTACTTCTGTCTTCTTTTCAGTTTCTAGTTTATCCTCCAGCTTTTTCAAAATCACATCACATATGCCAATGTGTCAAGCATATGCTTATAATTTAGTCCAAATCATAAACCAACATATTGAAAGGAGAGGTATAAAAATCTAGGCATTTGACATACTCTAGGAACTTCTGGATTTTTGTTAACCCTTTACTCATTGTTTTTTGGTACAGTCAATGAAGCAACTTTCAATCTATCTAGTTATTGTGGCGTTTAGCTATTTCTCCACGTTGGCGAGAAACGTGTCATTGAGATGCCATACATAGGCCAGTTGATGTCCAGGTAGTCTTTCTATTACATGGGACTTAGTTTTTACTTTAATAATACCATCAAAGAAAGAAATAGGATTATTCACTCCGTATTTCCTCTCCCCCTTCTTCCATGATCTAGTCAATCACCAAGAACAGCTGATTTTCTTCTAAACATATTCATTGAATATTTCCCCTTTCCATTCTCCCTCCAGCGCCTTTGCTCTTTCACCTTGATTTATTTCCTGTTAATCAGAGGTAGATTCATGTTTGGTGAGATCTGGAACTTCAACAGTTTGAGTGCATCCTCTTTAAGAAAAATAATGCACAATTACTAATCAAAAGTTGTGTATATGGAAAGCGGTCCACACCAGGAAAAATTGAGGCTTATGCATAGTTCAGCTGCTGCTGTGCCTCACTGATCTAGCAGGTGCTAGAGTTGAGTGGTCACAAGACTGACCAGCTTCCCATCCCCCATGGTGCTTACATTCTAACCACAGAAAACAAGTCCACTGTACTAAGACTGACAACAGGTCTCAGCCTTCAGGTGCCAATTTCGCACAAGCCTAATGCCGGCACCACGGGTGGAAAGTTCTCTGTGAAGGCACACTGTGATTGGCAACTCGTTTCCTTTCTCCCTTCCTTCTTTTTTCTTTCTTATTCCCTTTATTACTCTTTTTGGACTCAGATTCACATCCCTCTTCATCGTGACCCACAGCCCATTCAGAGCTGTCCTTCTAACTTGACCTTGATTTCTGCCTTCATGGTTTAATTTGAGGAGTCTGACTTTGGGAAGCTACTGTGAACTTCCAACTCCTGGTCTCCTACCTCCCTAGTCCTGGGCATCAGAACCAGAATATAAGAGGACAGGTAAAGTGGAAGGCTGTGAACAGCAGGGACTGGAACTTGGTGCTCTGTGTTCTTTCTAGGGACCTCGGTCCCTGTTCTGGTTGTCAGGAGACATCGTGGGACCATATTTGTGGTTTTACTTTTTTTTTGCGGTACTAGGGATTGATCCCAGAGGCATTCTACCTCTGAGCTACACTCCCAGCCCTTTTTATATTTTGTTTTGAAACAGGGTCTTGCTAGGTTGCTCAGTCTTGCTACTTTCTGAGGCTGTCCTTGAACCTTCGATCCTCCTGTCTCAGCCTCCCAAACACTGGTATTACAGATGTATGCCATCATGCTTGGCTGCTTTTATTATTTTTATAAAAGTCAATATTTACTATGATAATGAGAATTTTAACATTTGTTTATTACCTTAAATTACATGTACAGGAGACCCCTTGACATTGCTGTATACCAACCTTTCCGAATGCCCACTTTACATTGTGAAAGTTATATACTGAATACCACTATTGTATTATTTCCCAAAATATAAGACAGTGAAAATGAGTTACCTGCATCAGGAATAATGAAGAAGATTTTTGAAATGCAGGTTTCCAGGCCCTGTCCCTTTGTGTGGTATAGAGAGCAGCAAATGTCTTCATGGAATGTAGCAAGATCAGTGGTCCTCGAATTTGAGCAGGCACCAGAACTACCCAGAGGGCTGGTGAAAACACAGACTGCTGGGCTCCAACCCAAGAATGTCTGATTCAATCAGTTTGGGGTGAAGACAGAGAATTTGCATTTCTATAAGAGATATTGATGCTGCTGGTCCATGGACTAAGTGATATTGATGCTGCTGATCCACGGATTACCCTTTGAGAAGCTCAGTGACATGCAGTGTGGCAAACCCTTACAGGGTCACAGAAGGGTACCACTCACATCGTTACTTTGGTGAACTTACAAATCGCCACATGTCACAGGTTTAACAATCACTTATAAGTGGTCAGTTTTAAATCCAGAAATGTCAGGAGCCTATTGAACTCGATCTGCGTTTTTACAGTTGAGTGCTAAACAGAAGCTGAACCTTGGCCTCTTTTTTAAGGGACACACATATCTTTTATATTCAAATATCTGAACAATGTTGTAATTAAGGGGATGAAACACCAATAAAAAGGAACCAAATATTTTCAGGCTTTTCCATACATTTCTAGCTGAATCTTTGTTTTGATGCACCATAATTAAAATAGTCATTTATTTTAAATCTATCACTGTGTGGCAAGGACTGTGTACTAGCACCTTTTTCAAGGTTATTGGCATTAGAAACAACTCCAAAATCTCAGTGGCTTAAATAATAGAGATGTGTTTCTTATTCATGCCACAAGTCACCTGCAGATGAGCGGCAACTCTGCTCTGTCCTATCTGTCAGACCACTGTCGTTAAAAAGAAATGGCTGTCGTTTGCTGTGGCGCCTAAAGCTTCTCCTTGCACATGGTATATTTCATTCTGTGAACATTCCATGGGCCACAGTGTCTCATGGCGTAGCCCGATGTCAGTGTGTCCCAGGATCATGTGTAGGGCAGGTATATGATCCTACAGGGTGGGCATCAAATAACTGAACATGAAAGTACAATCATGTATACTAGGAAGTAAAATTTTCATTTAGCTTTAAATAATCCAGAGAGTATGCCTAGAAACTTCAGTGATTGGTATGACTCCAAAACAATAAACACATCACCTCTGGTCTCTCCATGTTATTAGAAAGGAAAGACAAAGCCCAGGGATGACGAAACTGAAAAGGGAAGAGTATTACTGAGGTCCTGCCCAGTCTTTCCCTGAAAATAGAAACCACTAGTCAGGTTCTTTGGATTCCCAGATGTAATTCAGAATTAGAGAACATCCCAGAATATTCTTGGGATACTATAAGGATGTATTAATTTCCAGAGAGGGTAAGTAATTTCCCCCAAGGTTCTTTCAAGGTTCTGTGTTCCCTCAGGGGAAAAATGCGCAAAATTTATTTTTAGTTATTATTAATGTCATGGCATTTGTACTTACTCTTGGAGGAATACCTGAAAACTTAATTTCTGACCTTGTTAAAAATGATTTTAAATTGCCTTAAATTTTTTTACTTTGATAGATTATGCATCCTCTACTATTAAATAAATATATCCAAGGGCACTTGGTAATAAAATTAACTTTGATCTCCTTTCTAAATTTAATAGACTTATCTTACATACTTATATATACTTACATACTTACATATCATATATATATATATATATATATATATATATATATATAACTGATGTTTGGAATAACACATTTTCTGCTCTGGCATAGTTTTCTACTAACCCATTTTCTATACATACTTAAAAAAACTTTTACTTACTGAAATTTTTGTCCTCTAAAGAAAAAAATTCTTCTTTCTTTTCTTTCTTTTTTTTGTACTGGAGACCGAATGCAGGGGCATCCTACCTCTGAGCTACACTCCAGCCCTTTTTAATTTTTGTTTTGAAACAAGGTCTCAGTAGGTTGCTGGAGTCTTGCTAAGTTGCTGAAGCTGACTTTAAACCTGTAATCCTCCTGTCTCAGTCTCCCAAGTACTGGGATTACAGGAATGTACCACCATGCCAGACCAAAAAAAAAAAAAAAATCTTTTTTATAATTTCAGCTGTATTGAATTGAGGTATCACTGACAAATAGAAATTGTTTACACTGAATGTATATGACTTCATGTTTTGATATATGTACACATTGTGAAATGATCACTAAAATCAAGTTAACATCTCACAGTTACTATTTTCCTTAGTGTGTGTGTGTGGGGGGGATGAGAACACTTAAAATCTACTCTTCTTGGTACATTTCAAATAAACAATACAGTATTGCTAAACATAGTTGCCACAAAGTACATTAGATCTCTAGAAATGCTTCACCTTGTAAAACTGAAACTCTGTACCCTTTGACCAACATCTCCCTATTCTCACCCCAATCTCCACTCCTTTCCCTGACAATCACCATTTTATTCTCTGCTTCTCTCTCTCTCTTTTTGACTATGAGACTACTCAGGAAGAAATTATAATTGTTCTTTTACAATGGGCAGCAGCTAAGCTATCAAGAGTATTGTCCTTTTTATACCAAACTGCTCAGAGGTGTCTCATGTAATATAAGTGGCTTCCTGAACCCTTCATGGGTGGCTTGTTGTTAAGACAATGCAAAGAATGATGCTTTTGAGTTTTTTAGTCTGGCAATTCCTATATAACTAGGAGCTATGACATAAAATTAAGGCTGCTTTGCCAGCTGCCATGATAAACAGGATGGCGTGGACTTTCCATGGCGACTGAAATCCAGCACTCACGGAGGGGTGCCCAGATGAATCCAAGCGACAATTCAGAATAGCTCCCTAGAGTCTGAGGTAAGAACCCTGACAACCATTGCTGATGTAAAGGGACAGCAAGAAATGGATCATTTCTTCAAGGGTTGCAATTCCTCCTGACAAGATGTAGAAATCAGCCATGCAACATGACTGTTGCATTTAGGGGACCTGCATGTACAATTTTTCTTCCTTCTAAAATTGTTTTGCCACTTTACCAGTAAATACAGCGCTTACACCCCAAAAATCTTCCCTTGCACACCCTCATTCTCTCCCCACAGTCTTTTTGATCATATCCACCTTAGACAGAGGGAAATCATACTTCAGAGAAGGTAAGCAACTTCTCCAAAATCACATGTCTAGTTGATGGAAGAATTGGAACTTGAACATAGGTCCTGCGCTTCATATTGTGATGCCTTTAACTAAAGATGGCTGGTACTATTGACTTCCAAAATATGTAATCAAACCCACCTTGCAGTCAATCCAGCTCCCTCATTAAAACTGCTGAGAACACTGGATTGTTTATGCTTAATCTTATATTTTTATTACATAAAAATTTATCTCTGTCTATCCCATGCCTGTTTATTAGAAGTGTTTAAAAAATATGTTTCTTCTGGATACAGGACCTGCTGCTTGCCAGAGCAGATGTGGTAAACTTCCAGAGGTGCAGGGCGTTTCTTGCATGAACCTTCAGGTTTGAGTTTGCTAGTAGTTTCTCCCAAGTCTCTGAACCACAGTGCCTACAACTAAGAAACTAAACTTAAGGGCTATCACTTGTTAGCCCTCCGATCTACCTCTCAAAGTGAACCTGAATCAGAGAGAAGTCAATTAGGATAGGCACAAAATGCACTGAAGAAAAGAGGAGTTGCTAACTTTGTAGATTATTACTTTCCATAGATGACCTCACTAGATATTATGAATGATATTATGATAAAGATAAGACTAGGTCCTTGCATATACAGTCTAGATGGGGAGATAGTATATATACATAAAAGAAAATAACTAACAATACTGTTTTTTTGCAGTGCCAGGGACTGAACCCAGCACCTCACATGTGCTGGGAAAGTGCCCTACCACTGGGCTCTATCACCAGCCCATCAATGCATATTAATCAATTCTTTCATCATGTATTCAACACATATTTGCTGAGCACCAAACTTATGCCAGTACTATGCTGGAAGTGATGGGTATACAAGGAAATGATAGAAGATACTGCAGTATAGATGTTAGAACAATATAAATGTCACACATTTTAAAGAACAAAATATGAGACTTCAGTGTTATCTTGGTCTTTTTGGATACTATTAAAAATTCAATGAAGTCATGACTTAAAAAAATAACAAAAACTTATCTCTCACAGTTCTGGAGGTTGGGGAGATCAGGGTACCAGCAGATTCAGTGTCCAGTGAAGACCCATCTTCTTGCTGTTACCTACATGGCAGAAGGGGAGGACTCTTGTCTCTTCAGCACCATATGAGGACACTAATCCCATTTTCGAGAGCTCTACCTTCAGGACCTAATCACCCCTTGAAGGCCTTACCTCCTAAATTGGTTTCAACATCTGAATTTTGGGGGAGACACAAATATTTAGACCACAGCAAGTATAGACATTAAAGCAATATAAATGCACACTGCCCAAGAAAACAAAATGCAAGAAAACTGAAGTGCCAACTTTGCAGCAACATAGATGCACGTACCTCTGACAAAGGGCAAATGATCCGGGTTTGTTCATGGAAAATCAATTGCAGCCCTGAAGAATGGATCAAACCAAGAAAAGAAAGTATTTCGGATTAGATAGATACATGTAAAGTTACAGAAGACAGAAATGAGCAAGACATCTGGGGAGCGATGGAGAAAGGGATTGGGACAAATCAATGGAAGGGTTTGAATTATGAACTAATAAGTTGAGGTATTTTGTGGCAATGGGTCATGATTAAAGTCACCAAGTAGAGGATCAGGGTGAACAAAGCAGTAGTCTGAGAAGATGAATCGGGATACATTGCACACAATGGATTGCAGTAAAGGAGTTGGGGGAAATATCAAGAGTGGATAGTAGCAAGAGGAGAATACTGACAGGGAAGGTCTCAGCAAGCCTTAGAGTGGTGAAAAATTATGCATGTCTTAACCTGGTGGTTGGTTTCACAAGTGTATACATATACAAAATGCCAACAAACTGAGTATTTGATATCTGCTTACTTTATTGACTATAAATTTTACTTTAATACCAAAAAATAATATAAGAAACAACTAATAAAGAAAGTCTTTCTGGAGGGTGGAAAGGTTTGGAAAGTGACTCTCTTTCCCTCTTGTCTCATATCCAATTCATAAGTACACCTCGGTGACTCTACCTCCAGAATCCAACCACTCTTCTCTCTTGTCACTACTTTCTTCCTAGTACCAGTCAATTATATCACTCAACTAAAATATTGCAGTGCCTTCCCAGCTGTCTCTTTGCACCTATAACCCGGCTCAGTCCCCTCAGTTTGTTCTTGGTCCAGGAGCCAAAGTCATATCTTTAGAAAACATAAGTCACTCCAGCTGAAAGTCTCTCAGGGCTTCTGGCTCGCTCAGTGTGTACTGCAGCCTCCTAATTCCAACTAATGAAGCTCCATGTGACCTTGCCATTGCCTCCACAGGAGTGGTTCACACTATCCCACTCTGCTATGCTCCAGATAGCCTGTCTTTTATTTACCTCAAACACAACAAACTCACTCAATGTAGGGCCTTTTTTTTTCCTTTGGTGCTAGGGATTGAACCCAGGGGCCTTCTACCTCTGAGCTACACCTCCATCCCTTTTTATTGTTTATTTTGAAACAGAGTCTTGCTAAATTGCTGAGACTGTCCTCGAACCTGCAATTCTCCTGTCTCAGTCTCCCATGTACTGGGATTACAGGCCTGCACCACCACACCTGGCGAATCTAGGGCTTTTGAGTAAACTATGCTTACTCTGGCTGGAATGCTTTTCCTGATAATTCCTGGGCTCTTTCTTATCACATAAATCTCTATTTAAATGTCACCTTTTCAGCTAGGTATGCTGGCACTTGTCTGTGATCCCAGTACTGGGGAGTCTGAGACAGAAGGAACACAGGCTCAAGGTCGGTCTCACCAATTTAACCAGAGGAGACCCTGTTTCAAACTAAAAAATAAAAAGGGATGGGGGCCTAGCTTAAAGGTAGAATGTCCCTGGGTTCAATTCCTAGCACCAAAAAGAAAAAGCAAGAAAAAAGTCACCTTTTCAGAATGTAACCATCTTTTCCATTCTAGTAACAAGAAAAGAAAAACCAATAAATAAATAGATTAATTAAATACCAACAGCAATAAATGCTAGGCAGAGGATTGAAACAGTGTGATGTGATCACGTAATGAGGAAGGCCTCTCCAAATGCCTGCAAATTATCTTTCCATTTCTCACAGTTTTCATATCTCCCATGGGAAGCACTGGGGCATCACAGTGAAAACACGGCTGTGGTGTCTACAGCACTGGATTTAAATTCCTTTATTTTATTTTATTTTATTGGTGCATTGTAGTGATACATCTTGAGGTTCAGGCGTACATGCACACATCACTCATTCACCCCTCCCCCAATTCCCGCCCTATTCCCTCCCCCTTCCCTCCTTCCCGTGCTCAGCACAGTGATTGGCTTTGATAAGTCTGTGCATGAACATCATGACCATTGAGGTGTCTCCCTCAGTTAGGTCGCCTTCTTCACTCCTCTCAGGTTTCTCCTCCTTTGTCTGGAGTCCCTTCTATGTCCTGTTTTCACCCTAGAGTCCACACATATTAGGGAGAACATCGGACTTTTCACTTTTTGTGACTGACTAATCCCACTTGACATAATGTTCTCCAGTTCCATCCATTTCCCTGCAAATGACATAATTTTGTTCTTCTTTATGGCTGAGTAAAATTCCATTGTGTACATATCCCATAGTTTTGCCACTTCCTTGCTATGTAACTATTTCCATAGCACTTAACTTCTAAGAATGTTAGCGTCTGAATCTTTACAGTGGAGATAACGATAGTTCCTTCTTCACAGATTGTTTTGGTGGTCTGCATGGGATCCACATGTTGACTGGAGGTTATTAGAAATCGTTTCTAACCTGGGTGAAATGATGTATTGTAAATGTTATCTCTTGTGATTATGTTGCTAAAATTGCTAATGAGTGAATGTGAGGTGTTGGCATTTTTCGGGTACCAAGGATCTTCAACTCATACAGGTACAAATGAGTGGAGAGTGGGGGGCAAAGGGGAGCTCACAGAGTGCTGTGTGTATGTATGTCTCTAGCACTCTGAACTACATTATGATGTGAGACTCCAATGCATCAATAAAAAATATATAAAAAGTACCAGATATCCAAAGATACATGGTATCATGTAACCAACCTTACTGCTACATCTCTGAGATGCCAAATACAGCATCTCTGAGTCTCAGATGTAGTAAGATCTCTTTCCAAAATGACACTATTTTTAGCTTCCCTGAAGAAGTTTGCTAGGTCACCCAAATTACCTTGAAGGAAGTTTCATTAAGCACAGCTTGTATTTGTTCACAGGAGTCTGAGAGATTACACTCCATTTTAAGTTGCTAAAGTGATTCTGTTAGAAAAATCGCAAACCATTATATCAACTAGAAGACAGTAAAAAGGCAAACACACAGCTTCTTCCTCTTCTCTCCATCTGTGGAATGAGGTTAATGAGACATTCCAACTTGCCACAAAATAGTCTTTGTCAAATGGGTTTGGGTATAAATAGAAAAAGGCAACTCTTTTGTCTTAAAGATGTGTCACATTTATGCATTTGGAATCATCAGAGGGTTTGTGGACTGTCTGGGGAAGTTCTGTAGGTTTGCAATGATTCAAACACATAAAAGCATCTGCCATTGGTTAGGTCTAGAAACCTGGGCACCAAGATTCAAGACATTGCCTTTAACATGAATCCTAGCCACCCTGGATTGTTTGAAATATTTTAAAACCAACCTAAGCTCATGTAGAGAAAGAAGACATCTTTGAGAAAAGTGTTATTTGGAAGTCAAAAGGAGCATTACATAGGAATTGAAGTTTTCATTGTCTTATGATCAGTTTTGTATATGAGGTTGCAGCCTATCTTTCTATTCATTAAAAAAAAAACACTTTAAGCCAGGCATGGTGGCACATGCCTACATCCCCACATACCTATATCCCCAGTCCTTGGGAGGCTGAGACAGGAGGATCGCAGGTTTGATCACAGCCTTAGCAACTTGGTGAGACCCTCAGCTATTAGCAAGACCCTGTTTCAAAATAAAAAATAATAAGGGTTGGAGTAGATTGGAGGTAAAACTCCCCTGGGTTTAATCCCTAGTATAACACACACACACACACACACACACACACACACACACACACACACAGATTTTGAGGAAATCCTATCAGTGCTAAATGGTATTAGTTCTTATTTCATAGGGTTCTAACTGATTAAGAACCCCTTTTGTAGATGCTGAATATTATAGTGAATTTTTTCTCATTTAATATTGTCTCTTTCCATGTGTGTATGGCATGTTCTTTAATGCATTACAGTTGGAATATTCCAGTTCTTTGAGAAAAACTGTCTGTTGGGCTTTTTTCCCTTTTTATTTGGTAATACTACTACTTTCCTGACTCTTTCAACTATTATTCCCTTTCTATTCTTCATAATTCTATTAAGACCTTATTTATATGATAAAGAATAGTATTTTATTAGGCTATTGAGAATTTTAATATAAGGTAAGATATTTATCATTTAAAGTATTAAATTGCTTTAAAAAGGGAACTCTACAATCCTACAAATGGTTAGGTATCTTCAATGTCTTAAAACCAAAAGAAAACTGACTACTTAATTTTCCACATAGTCTCATTTACAGCAAAAGGTAAGCATTACTTAGAAGATTGAGGAATTTTTTAACAATGGAAACTTATATTGCCAAATTCCCCCTTTTTCAAGCATCTTAAAATATTTCACAGAAGGCTTTTCAGAAAAATGTGTGTCTTTTCCAGGAAAGGGAGTATACCCTTGGGATGAGACCTCAGCATTATTCAAGAATGGAAAAAAGCAGCTGTAAAAGAACTAATATTTAAATTCTTGAAATTATGCTAGGATTAAGTTAATACTAGAATATTGTGTGAAAATCAGAATATTAACAGATCAATGTCATTTTACAACTGACTCTGAGGATATATTTGGCATGTTTTGACTTACAAAATATCAATCTAAATCCTTCATTTTTACAGTATTCACCACAGCAATTACAAATGATGATTAAATTAAACTCTATCTGGAATGTTGCTATTTCTCTTTTCTATTAAAGATAAACCGCACATTATGTCATTTTTTTGTGGGAGGCATTATCCAAATGTATTATTTGTCACAGTGACTTTGACAGCCCTATATAAGGGTATGTGGTTTGTTTTGTTCATGATACATGCCCAGTGCTCAGCGCTGTGTCCACCATATAGTAGAGGTTCAATAAATATTTGCTGAATTGAATGAGTTTTGACAGTGAGGCTAGTGAAAGAGCTATGCTCACAATGTAAAGGTGCATTATTTCATGGAGATTCTTGCCTTCCACCCATGTGATACTACAGAGCCAAGTGTCCAGGAAAAACTCTCCCTTCTTTTCTAGGTGGAGAATGAGTCATCAATAATTCTGCATCATTTTTTTGAGGTTTGCTCTGTGAGTTGACAACAGCCAGGCCTCTACACTGCAGGTACAATATTGTGCAGCAGATCTAGAACTTATGCATCTTGCTTTATAGAAACTTTATGCCCATTGATTAGTAACTCCCTATTTCTTCCTCATCCCCAGCACCTTCTAACCATCATTTCTATGAATTTTACTATTTTAGATATATAAGTGAAGTCATATAGTGCTTGACTTTCGATAACTGGATTTTTTCTTTTAGTATAATGTCCTGTAGGTTCATCCATGTGGTCACATAGTGCAGGGTGTCCTTTTGAAGACTGAATAGTAATTCCATGCATGTATATTCCACATTTTCTGTTGATGGATATATGAGTTGTGTTCATCTCTTAGCTATCATGAATAATTCTGCAGTGACATAGGAGTGCTATTATCTCTTTAAGATCCTAATTTCAACTCTTCTGAGTGAACTCTCAGAAGTAGGACTGCTGGATCAAATGGCAATTCTACTTTTAATTTTTTTAAAGAACCTTCATACTGTTTTCCATAGCAGCTGTACCTTTTCTCAGTCCCACTAAGAATATGCAAAACTTTCAATTTCTCCACACCCTTAACAAGATTTATTATCTTTTTTTCAATAATAGCTATCTTAACGAGTATGACAGAATATCTCATTGTGGTTTTGATTTGTACTTCCCTGACAATTAGTGGCACTGAGCATTTTTTCATATACCTGTAGTCCATTCTCAGTAGATATCAAGAAAGGAATCTGAACACACTGAAAATATGCAAGACATATTTCCAAGGGAGTATAGATATAAAGGCTATCAGTTGAAAAAGTTATCCTTAAGGGTAGTTATATTAATATTAAAACACTACATCATTCTACTTTGGCTGACTAAACGAGAAAGGCAGAAAGCCTCACATGTTGGTGATGACTTAAAATAATTCACAAAGGCCTTGGATAAAAAAATCAAGCAGCTATAAATTTATTCTTGTAGCTATTTAGTATGATTTGAGTTCTTTAGCGTCTCGTTAGACTGTTGATTAGTTAATGCATACACACATACTATCATATCATTAGTATTTTTGCAGCTCTCTTAAAACATCCACAGACTGCTTCTCCAGCCCTGTGGTCTCATCTCAAGACTGATAACAAATAGCAGTTGCAGCTGGCACAAAGCTAAAGGGAAATGGTAAAAATCATTACATGACCTTGGGATCAATAAATGATCAAAACATGCTGAAAAATAAATCAACTTTTTAGAGCTTTAACAATAGGCTTTGACTCAGACTCTTCTGTCCTGACCTTCTTATTTGAACCTGAGTCTAGGGTAAGTAACCATAATGTCCTCATTTGTAAAATAGGCTTTTTGGAAAGAATTTTTTTAAAAAGAAGCTTTAGGTTCACAGCAGAATTGAGAGGTAGGTATAGTGTTCCCATATTCCTCCTGCTTATACACATGCACGGCCTCCCCCATTTCCAAAATCCCTCTCCTGAACTACATTGGCACATCATTATCACCCAAAGTCCCTCACTTACGTTAGGGTTCATTCTTGGTATTTTATTGTATATTCTAGGAGTTTGGACAAATAGATAAGGATGTACCCACTATTATAAGAGTACATACTCAAATGACTTAAGAATTGTGTACCTTGTAAATATTATACAGTAAGTAAATATTCACACAGTGTATTTTCATTGCCCTAAAAATCCTCTATGTTCCTCTCTTCCTGTTTCCTATAACCCCTGGAAACCAATGGTCTCTCTCTGTGTCCATAATTTTATATTTTCAGAATGTCACATAGTTGAAACTTTCACTTAGTAATAAATATTTAAGTTTTCTCCCCATCTCTTCATGACTAGACAGTTCATTTCCTCTTAGGTTTGAGTAATAATCCACTATCCAGATATATCCCAGTCTATTTATCCATTCACCCACTGAAGGATATCTTGGTTGCTTCCGAGTCTTTGCAACTACTAACAGAGCTGCTATAAACACATGTGCAGGTTTTTGCATGCACACCAGTTTTCAACTCCTTTGGGTAAATACCAAGAAACACAATTTCTAAATAATATGATAAGAATATGTTTATTTTGTAAGAAACTTCTAACTTATCTTCCAAAGTGGCTGTGCCATTTTTCTTTCCCCAGCCACAATGAATGAAAGTTTTCTGTTACTTCATATTCTTGCCAGCATTTTGTGCTGTCCGCGTTCTGGACTTGATTATTCCAATAGGAGTGTAGTGGTATCTCATTGTTGTTTTAATTTGCATTTCCCTGATGATATGATATTGAATATCTCTTCACATGTTTATCTACCATCTGTAGCATTTCTTTGGTGAGGTGTCTATTAAAATCTTTGGCCTATAAAGTGACTGTGTTGGTACCACACTTTATTTTGCTTATGGAAGTTTCCTAAGGAGTCACTAAACTACCATTAAAAATAAAGTTAGAAACAATCAAGAGTTGGAAGAGAGCCTACAGAACAGGAGAAAATATTTTTGCCTGTTACTCCTCTGATAAAGGACTAATATCCAGAATATATAAAGAACTTAAAAAACTTAACACCAAAAAACAAATAAACCAATCAAAAACTGGGCAACTGTACTGAATAGACACTTCTCAAAAGAAGATATACAAATGACCAATAAATATATGAAAAAATGTTGAACATCATTAGAATCAGGGAAGTGTAAATCAGAACTACACAGATATTCCACCTGACTCCAGGTAGAATGGCAATCATCAAACATATAAACAATAATAAATGCTGGCAAGGATGTGGGGGAAAAGGAATCTTCATATATTGTTGGTGAATTGCAAATTAGTACAGCTGCTATGGAGATCAGAGTGGAGGTTCCTCAGAAGACTGGGAATGGAACACCATATGACACAGCTATACCACTCTTGGGTATCTTTCCAAAGAAATTGAAGTCAGAATATTATAGTGATACAGGCATATCCATGTTTATACCAGCATAATTCACATTAGCCAAATTATGAAACCAGCCTATGTGTTCATGAACAGAAGAATGGATTACAAAACTGTGGTATACATGACATAGAATTTTACTCAGCCATAAAGAAGAACAAAATTTTGTCATTTGCAGGAAAATGGATGGAGCTGGAGAGTATTATGTTTTGTGAGATTAGCCAGTCTCAGAAAATGAAGGGTCGGTCATATGTTTTCTCTCATATGTGGAATCTAGAGAGAAACTGGGAAACAAAAGGGATGGGGAGAGGAAAGGTGAGACTTGATGATGGAAAGAGTTCAACTAATGCTATGTACATAATGAAGTTATCAGCATCAATCTCAATAATATGTAAAGGGAGGTGGAGGGAGCAGGGTGGGATCCAGAGGAAACACACTGAGCACTGTGAGCACGTATGTTTCTATCACTCCCAACCTCGTTATGATGGATAATTACAATGCACCAATGAAAGTGGAGAAGTCTTGGGAGAGGAACTTTATGTAATTATTACATTCTGAATCATTTTGTGCTTGTTATTTGAAATATAGGAAAAATAGCTTCTAAAATAGTTGTTTGTGAGTTTTTAAAGTGGGAAAACATTTTTATGTCCAATAGATGATGTAATATTTTATAAGTAGTGAAATCCTATAGGTGATTTAAAAAGCATGTTTTGAGACTATTAGCTGAAAAAGAATTACTATTAAGTAGGGCTTTCTCATTAGAAATATACAGGTCTTTATAATTGAAATATTTAAAATGTAGTGTAGCTTTAAAGCCTAGAACTGATTCTGTCAGGGAACTGGTTCAGTCTGTAAGGGATCAATAAATACAAATAATTGAATGAAATTTACAGATGGGGAAAGTGCTATGCATAGTAAGCGAAAGTAGTATTCTTGTTAGACTAAATGCTAAATGCTTGTCTTTCAGCCCTACCACATTAAAACCAGGACCTTCCAGAAAAAAACTGTCTCCTCTATTGAATTATTACAATTTATTTACTCCTAAAACATTACAGTGATGTGATGCATACATAAGCAATTCACTAAGCAAGTCTCAAAGATGGCATAACATTCCTTCAAATTAAGATCTTTATGCAAAATGTTTAAAAGTAGCAGAGAGCAGAAAGTCCAAATATGGATAAAACAAATACAAATTTTAAAATCCAGTGTACCCATTAAGAAAATCGGTTTTATAAAATAATCTGACTGTGAATAAAGCATCTGCTATTTTTATTGCTTTTTATGAAGGAATATAAAAGCTTGACGCAAGCATTGGATCTAAAATTATATTGAAGTCAATGCCAAAGTAACCTTTGGGCTAAAATTTTATACAACATCCTGCTACCTAATGTATTTCAATGGATTATTCAGATAACTAATAAGTAAGAATGGGATGTAAGCATATCCAGTACTTTTCTGTTTGTTAGCAGCATTCTTTAGAATTAGATGAATGATTTCTGTTTTGCCATAATGAGCAGTAGGGGGTCTAATATAATAACCATAATTCAGATATCATTAGCTATTTTCAAATTAGAAAAGCACTTTGTTATTCTCTTCTCACCTGTATTCATGTCTGGCTACTTCAGTACTTATTTGTACCTGTAGCTTAAGAAAATAAAATAGGGAACCTAGATAAAATTAAGAGAAATAATTATGACTAATTTCTCAAAAGTAGCAAAAGATTAAAGCCAGTTCTAAAGCAAGATCCCTTGAGGAATCTGAATTTTAGCTAAAGATGATAAATTATATGAATGCTTTGACATCTTAGCCCCTTTCATAACATCACTTTTAACACTGGGTTTCTCTGTGCAGTTACCTGAAGAGATGATTTGGTCCAGATTTGAAGACACTGGAAGTGGTGAAGAAGAGCTGATACTGGAGCCTCTAACAATAGTGATTTATATTTAAAAATAAACTGTGCAGGTACAATTTCCAAACATTCAGATTTTTCCTGTTTAGTTTCAGTTTTAGAATACTTGATTTAAACAAGAACCAATGTGCTTATTTATATTTGCAATGTATATAAATGTCGAACTTAATGTGAAACCCAGAGAATTGTTGCCCATTTGGCTCCAAACCCTGTTTGCACATAGCATCTTTTTGTTTCAGTGTTATTCCCTGGTAGCAATCTAGAAGCAACTGCTCTGTGATTCAACTTTTTGGTTGGAGTGTAGAATATGTGAGACTTACTACAAGAGCATTATCCCAAAAGATGATTGCAAGTACTGAACCTAGACTTCTCTGGCAAATAAGCCCATAAAATTTAATTCAGTGCTGGTGTACAAGGCAAGTGAAGTGGAAAACTCTCAGAATTGGACTGACTTAAGTAGGTTTCTGATTTGGATATGAAGTTGATTATTTGTCATTCATTTTCAAATCAGCGGTTACACAGCTAGATAGGCATAAATAATAGATATGTCTTGGTTTGTTTCAGATATTAAAACTATCTCAAAAGTTACTCTCACAAAACATACTAAGATCCTAAGATCCTAGTGTGTATATATATTTTTATGATGTGCATATGAATCTTTATTTTTAAATCTAAGTATTACTGACAGTAAGGAATATTAACTTCATCCATTAAGGGTCAACACAATTATAATGAAGGGTTGCAATTGTATAGGTATGATAAATGTTTGCCGATAAGTACATGTGTCCTTTATTTCTCCTAAAAATTAGCCTCTTCTTGGTATCTATAGGAAATCAGTCTATTGGATAATGCTACCTCGATGTAATATATTCTATGGATACTTTTCTTAAAGAGGTATTTTGAGCAACAGTGAAGAATAGACTATTGCTATTTTCAATTTCCCTAGTAGATGTGCCCAATACCATGACATGATGGTACTCTTAATTCAAATCACACAATTTTTAATATGCATTTCTTCTGACAAAGTTATTGTGATTGCAGTTATCTCTGTAAATTTTAAATGTTAAAATATAACAAAGGAATGAAAGTTCAATTAATTTACATTCTTCTAGACAATCAAAGAAAGTGTCTATTCAGAAAAATAAGTAAAAAAATATCAGCTCATGAAGATCATCTGGTGGGGCAGATAACATAACTTATATCATCTGTATACTACAGTGAAGGTTTTCAGGTTAATAGATTTGAACAAATCAAAAGTCAAAAAAGCCTTCTGACTAAGTACTGTGGCATATTAGTTTGTAGCATTCACCCCAAAAGAGATACCATCCAAATATTAATGTGCCTATTGTCATAAGAACCATGGTCTCCATAGCTGACCTTGAGTAACATCAAATTTTATTGAAATTCCTTGTAAACTACCATGAAATGTGATTTATTGTTTGTTTCAATTATCTCTTTACCAGAATGTATCATCTGTTTATTCAGTGGTACTAACTTCCAAAGAACTACTTTTTTAATTTTACTAAAATTGAGAAATCTTAAGCAGTTTTGATATTTCTTATACAAATCCATATTTCTTGTTTCTTTAGGAGAATTATCTTAGATGAATCTCAGAATTGTAACTCTACCATTAAAATGTAGGAGCTGGAAAATGTGCTTATGTAGGTTAGCTTTCAAAACAGATGAAACTGCTAGTATTTCCATACCAAAAAGGCAAAAATATATCATTATGCTAAAATGAAAGAACATACCCTAATGAAAGGAAAAATGCCCATTTTTCAGGAGAATTTTCCTTAAATAATATTAAAACTATATAAACTAAAATTGGTGGTGAAATTGTACAAAAGCCAACAGTGTGGAGAGCAAATATGAACTAAAACATATTTTACAGGATACTCTATGTGTGTCATTTTAGTAGGGGCACTTTATCCACTTTATCTCCCTGAGAGTTGGTGGGATTCATTAAAAGACTAACAAATCTCAGAATGAAATGTTAAGGAAAAATCAGTGCTATTATTTGGAAAACTATGTTGTCTGTAAGGAAAGTTACCAGGAGAATGGAATAGCTGGTCCACATTGATAGAAACAATAGCAAGGAGTTTGTGCAGTGGTGAGATTTAATTCATTAGTACCAGATTTTAAAGGTAATTACCTAAAAAGTTGAGTCATATGGTCCTTGAAATTGCATGAGTCAGACATTTTGTTAATGAGGGCACTGTGCTATCTGTCTCTATGGGTCTGAGAAATTAGATCTATCCTAGATAATGCCTCATGTGGTGTGCTATGCATTTTATTGATTACAGGGATAGTCATGAAAACAGACTGTCAGTATACAATCTTCTAAATTGTTACTTAATTGGACCCTAAATAAGCTGACCAAACCAAACTGTACCCTATAACATGAACATAAAAGCTAAATCCAAGCCAGGTGGTGGTGCATGCCTGTACTTGGGAGGCTGAGACAGGAGGATTGCAGGTTCATAGCCACCCTCAGCTACTTAGCAAGGTCCTCAGCAACTAATGATAGACCCTGTTTCAAAATAAAATAGGACTGGGGTATAGCTCAGACGTAGAATGCCCCTGGGTTCAATCCTCAGTGCCAAAAATAAAGCTAACTCCAACAATAAAACTTTACTGTGGACCATGTTTGAGTAATTGATCAGGCTGTTGAACAATGATCCTATTTATGAGTTTTAGTTTCTTCCATTGAACTTAGAAGGTCTTCTTTAATTATATATACACAAATGTATGGGTGATTTCCTAAGTAGCTGCTAGGAATCAATGGGTGACATCTAACTAACATTGGGTTGCGTGAAAAGAATGTACCACTGGATGAGTAATTTTATTATGGATATCTTCTCTTTCAGTATAAATGAAATCCAAGGACTACCACACCCCAAAATGAGTTCCAAGTATAGATGGCAACCAGAGTAATATTGCAAGAAGAATGTCAGTCCATGCCAGTCCTGTACTGAAAACCTATCATTTCTGAACTACAGGTGATGTCCTGGATTAGGTAATAATCTAGAAAACAATGAAAGGACACTGGTGAAAAAAATGAAAAATATCAATGATATCTAGTTTACCAGTGTCGATTTCTTACTCTTGAAAAATTAGTTATGGTTATGTTTCAATAAGCATTCTCACTTCTGTGACCCATAAAACCCGATGACAACAACTTAGAAGAAAATTTATTTGCTCACAGTTCTGGATATTTTGGGGGTTCAGTCCATGTTAGGCCAGGTGAAGTATGGCAGCAGGAGCCCCATGGCTCTGTTCTTAATCACGGAGGCCTAAAGCAAGAGAGAGAGAGAGATCAAGGGGAGGAGACACCATATATAATACCAAGACCACGGCCCCAGGGACCCTCCTCAGCAACCAAGCCCTGCCTCCAACATGGCTGCCTTGTCTTTGTGAGGTCTAGGGTGGCAATCTAAATCCAAACCATAACAGGTTATATGAAATATTAATAGTCAGGGAAGTTGGGTAAAGGGTATATAGGCTCTCTATAGTATCTCAGCCACTTTTCTATATATTTAAAATTATTTCAGAACAAAAAGTCTCTTCAAATCAAAAACATTCCATGTACTTCCCACACCACTCCCAATAAAAGCCAAAGGCTACAGGGGCCTCCAAGGCCCTTCATGTTCCTTGTCTATTACTTTCCCGTGCTTACTCCTCTCCAGCCTCCCTGGTCTCCTTCCCTTTCCTCCAGCACACCAGGTGTTACCTTGTCCCAGGGCTTTTGCAGGGATTTCTCATCTCCTTGAAACATTCTCTCCCTAGATAGCCACAAGACTCATTCTCTCATGTCCTCCCAGGCTTTACATAAAGACCTCAGTGAGGGCATCTCTGGTCTTGTCTGTGTTCCCTGCTAGAGAGTGAACTCTAAAAGGGTACAGACTTTTGTGGTATTTTTGGGGTTTTTTTTGTTTTTTTTTTTTTTACTGGTGCATTGTAATCATACTTCTTGATGAAGTTCAGGGTGATAGAGGCATACATGCACACAGCACTCATTGAGCCTCCCCCTGGCCCCGTGCCAGAAGAGTGCCTGAAATATTGTGGGCATTTGATAAATACTTGTTGAATGAATTAATGGATGAATGAAAGTAGTAAAAAAGGAGATCATGGAAGATATATATAACTGATAATGGCTGGGGGACACTAGATCCTTAAAACTGATAATCACTTAGTGTGATAAAATCAAAATTTTAATAAAAAGAATGCATCTTTTCTTTGTTCCATCACCCAACACATTATTTCTGCAATGATTTATATTTGTTGTTACCGATAACAAAAATGGGAGCAGCATTTATAGCTTCATTTCTAGGGGACAGAGTTACCTATGAGAGTAATTTTCCCCACTAATTAACTGATATTAATTAGTATACTAGAGAAAAAAATTATCAACCTTTTTTCTAAACTTTCACTTGTTTTCATCATACCTATAAATGCTTCCTCCTTTGTCTCCTTTTAACTATATCCACCATTACTCATTGCTCCTGTCTGTAGTCATGTGAATTGACAGGCAAAGATTATTTGGATTTCCATTTCAGACAAACATTTTAATATAGACTAAACAATGAGATCCCCAAAGGCAGGAAAGTATTAAGCACCTTTCATTGACAGCTGACCCCCACCCCTACACATTGATTATGTAGATCTTAGCACATTGATATCCCTAACTTACGTATTTCCAAGGCAATTGTTTTTAACACAGAAATTCTGCTTTTAATACATTTGCACATCAGAAAGACATTTATTATTTATATAAAGACACACAAGACAAAATCACAAATTTTATCTACATCCTACATGCTCAAGCATTACGATTCATAATGGTGTTGTTGAGCTATACTTTGTCTAACTAGAGGGGGGAGTATTGACACCGTTCAGTCTTTCCATCTCTCCCTCAAAAATATCAAGTAAATGTTCAAATGCAGATGTGCCAGTGTTCTGTACCAGTTTATTTTATGAGGCAAAAACTGTTTCTTTTACTTTTCTTCTTTATCATTAGCCCTGGGCAATATCCCTTATCACATTGTCTACTTATCTGTGAAATCTCACACACTTATTTGTGAAATCTTACACTCCTGTGCACTGTCTCTGCATATTTTGCAAGTCCTGTCTCCAAGGCAGAACGCCTCTAATTTTCCACTCTTTGGCTTTATCTCGTGTTTTTTACATTTCCTCAGCAATCCCTCATGGAAGTGTCATTTGTCTGTGTTCTCCACTCTAGGATGTGACTCATCCTGGCCAGGAAACTTGGAACACATTTAGAACTGCCAGGTGTTTTCTTAGATTGTTCTACCCAATCTTAGACTTCCTTTCCTTCTTAACAATATTTTTTACACTTTTTTGTGCCAATATTATTCATGATATGGAAGGAAAATCAGGGTGCTAACTAAAAAGGCATTTCAGAGTAAAAAAGCAGCAGGCTTTAGAAATAAATTATGTGCAAAGGTTCAGGGAGACATGAAGCTGGAGGCAATTTCCAGGATTTTAGTTTGGGTGGTATATTAGAGTTCTGCAGAGAAACAAAATCATATGGATGGGTGGATGGATGGAATAGATAGATGATAGATGATAGATAGATATTTGAAGGAATTGGTTAACATGATTTTAGAGGCTAAGAAGTCCCAAGATCTGCCATCAGCAAAACTGGAGACCCAGAAGAAGAGATGATATGGTTCCAGTCCAAGTCTGAAGCCTAAGAACCAGGAGAATCAGTCAGGTAAATTCCAGTCCAAGTATGAGTCCAAAGGCAGGAGAAGGCTGATGTCGCTCAAAACCAGGAGGAGAACAAATTCTTCCCTGATTAACCTTCTTGTTCTATTCAGATCTTCAACAGATTAGACGAGGTCCACACACACTGGGAGGGCAAGCTATTTTACTCAGTCTACTTATTAAAATGTTAATCTCATCCAGAAACATTGTCACAAACACGCCCAGGAAAATGTTTAGCCAAATTATCTTGGCACCCCATAGCATAGTTAACTTAGCACATAAAATTATCACAGGCAGCCAGAGTGAATCATGGTGTTTTCATTAGGACGAGGAGAAAGATTTGACTTCTAGACATGTGAAATTTGAGGTAGCCATGGAATATGCAATTAGAAATATTGATGCAAGCCCAGGAAATATTTTGAAATTCTAGATTTAGATTTGATGAAGGTTGAAGTCAGAAATGTATGAAAATGAAATTGCCCTGGAAAAAACACATAGATTCTTAATTCCATTATTTATTGGACATCTATTTTATTAAGGGCAAATGTAATTGGGAATATAACAGCTAACAAAATTAATATAATTCTTACCAGAAAGGAACTTTAATTCTAGGGAAGGAGAAAGATACCAAATAAATGAATAAACAAAGAAAGGGGAGGGAATGGGGAGGGAGCTGGGGAAAGCCCACCAAGTGCTGTGAACATATATATCACTATCACTGTGAACTACATTATGAAGTGAGACTATAATGCACCAATAAAAGTATGAAAAAAGCATTGTAAGTACAACGAAGGAAAATTGTAGCAATCTAGGAGGAGATAGAACAGGGGAATCTGGCTTAATCTGGAGTGACTGAGAAGACCTCTCTGGGAGAGTAACATTTACACAAAGACCTGAAGTTCCTGTAGGCTAGGCAAAAAGAATGTGGCATTGGAGAAACTGAAATGCATCTTTGTATCTGCAACTTTGCAATAAAGAGGAAAAGTATCCAGAAATAAGACTGTGGAGGTACCTAAGGTCAAGGTCAGAGCACACAGGACCTTCTAGGCAATGATAAAGTTTAGTACATTAAATTATTGGTCACAATTCCTTACTCACCTGCAGTGGTGTCATGTATCCATCCCTTGCCATGGCTTCATGATAACCACAAGATTCTTCTTCATCCTTTGGTTTTGGAGTTTGAACATCTGACTTGCTTTGGGAGGTGAGATGTCATTAGGTTTAATGTTGGCAGAAATTTATAATGCACATGTATGATTGGGCTTGCCCTCTTGCACTTGCCCTACTACCATGAAAAGACTAAACCCTAGCCAATCTCCCATTGGTCAAAGGAGATGGAGAGACTTATGGGACAGACCTGAACCAACCTGCCTTTGTAAACCCAGTGATAAGTTGTGTAGATAACAGGACCTTCAGTCAACTCATAGACACAACAGTAGAAAAAACTATGTTGTTCTATACCACCAAGCTTTGGGGTGATTTGTTACATAGAAAAAAACTAATAGAGGCCTTGCAGTAAAATAATGCTTAAGGGGTGGTCTAAGGAAAAGGAACCAGAGGTGGGGAAAAAGACTAAGAAGAAATCAAAGAGGTAGAAGAAAATTAATGAGGAAAGAGCATTGGAGAAACTAGAATTATGGAAAACTCTAAGATAGAAATGGTCAAATTCCATTGGTCAAAATCTAGAACGATCGGCCGGGCGTGGTGGCACACGCTTGTAGTCCCAGTACTTTGGGAGGCGGAGACTGGAGGATCCGGGTTCGCGGCCAGCCTCAGCTCTCTCTCTCTCTCTGTCTCTCTCTCTCTCTTTCTCCCTCTCTCTCTCTCTCTCTCTGTCTCTCTCTCTCTTTCTCCTTAGTGAGGCCCTCCGCAACTTCGTGAGACCCGGTTTCAAAATAGAGTATAAAAAATAGGGCCGGGGGCATAGCGCGGAGGTAGAACGCCCCTGCGTTCAATCCCCGGTACCGCAAAAAAAAAAAAAAAAATCCAGAACAATCACCTGGATTTGAAGTAAAAATAAACCATTGGCTTTGTAAAGTAGGCATCTAGTTTTCTGTTGACCTTTGCCAAAGCAGCTTCAGTTCTTCGGTAGAAGCAGAAATCATACTGCAGTGGATTGAAGAGTAACCAAGGGAGAAAGTGCAGGCAGAACACGTAGGCCACGTCCAGGGCTGTGATGAGACGGAGGAATGCAGGTGTAGGATTCATTTCTGCATCAGATTCATTTCCTGGCCAAGCAGAGGAGAACCAAGCACACTCAGGTAGAGTCCAGTGGACCTCCAAAGCTCAAAGAGGTTAAATAAAACCTGAGACCCAAAAGGCAGTTTACCCTATATGAGAAAGGATTTTATGCATTAAATACTAACTTAATGAGGAATGGATTGGAACTCATGTCTTGGAATTGACCATTGCTCTGCTTTATGTCACAGGAGAATGACACGGTGTTTTAGAGGCATGGGCTGGGCTCAGGACAGTGTGGCGGGCCCCTCCGTGTGCACTTTCGTATGCTGGGGGTTTGACATGCTTTTCCTTTGCCCTCAGTGAAGGCTTGAAGAGTAGGCACTCAAGGGAACTGCTTGTTTTGAACAGGTTTCTAGATTTACAAAAAGCATTTGATAGAGAATGAGAGAACTATCCTGCTAAGTTTCCGTCATAGTCACGAAATTACGTTGTCCTGACAGATCTATGAACTGAGCTTCAGAAGTAGCATTGATACCACAGGCGATGTGGGATGGAGATGGGGTGGAGCTGTGGAAACTGAAGGCTGAAAGGCATCCCTCCTGTGGACCTCTATGTTCTCTAAGGAGTTGAGGGTCGATCATTTGCTGAGAGTACAGAGACAGTAGACATATCTCTTCTGTGATCACCTTCTTGCTCCAAACACAATTTTAAGAGCAAAGTTTTTCCCATAGCAACTTTTACATGTCATGATTTGTCTTGTATTTTGATTTTCCTGACAGTCCCACCTAACTTAAAGTTTATGAATGTACATGGGAGTACAAACTGCTAAAACTTTAGAAAGTGATATGGCAATTGGTATAAAAAATGTTGAATGTGCATACAGTTTGATTCAGAAACCACACTTTTAGGGATTTGTGGAGATTAGAAAATAATATACACGAATGATAATTGAAGAATTGCTCATATTAGTGAAAAATATATAAAACCTAAATAAACATCAATAAGGGTTTAAAAAGAAAACAGTAATATAAATATACACACCATAAAATTCTATGCAAAAATAAAAATTATGAGCTGGGTGTGGTGGCCAACACCTATAATTCCAGTACTTGGGAGGCTGAGACAGGAGGATCACATGTTTGAGGCCAGCCTCAGCAACTTAGGCCCTCAGCAACTTAGTGAGATCCTGTTTCAAAATAAGAAATAAAATGGGGCTGGGTATGTAGCTCAGAGATACAGCACTCCTGGGTTCAATCTCCAGTACCAAAAAAATTAAAATAAGAATAAATAAATAAAAGTTATAATATAGATGTGTACTGATGTTTACAACAATGTATTTTTATTGTAGGGTGTGTATGTGTGTGTCTGCAGTCATGAATACAATAAAAATGTTAACAGTCCTTATCTATGGTTTGAAGGATATAAAGTATTTTATGTTATTTTTTTTATTTTTGAACTGTTTGAAGTTTTTATAGTAAGCACTTATTACAAGTGTTATAAATGAGCCAAAGATGGTCTGTCAGTACAGGCCAGGCAGTTCATTTCTTCCCTGTAGGCTGAGACTCATGAGCTCGAAAGCCCCCCGCCCCACCAGTACCAAACTCAAATTTTGACATAGCCCAAAGCAAGCAGATTTTTAGCTGTTTAGAGCCTGCCTGCTTCATATAAGTCTGTGAAACCTCACCTGACAGCTATTACCCATTGATAAGACAGAGCCTTGAGAATATCTGACCCCAGGTTGCTGCGGCCCTTGGGAGCGCTGCCTCGCTGTGCCGCTGAAGGGGGTTCATCTAGATACATAAGCCCCTTTCTGCTGGCGCTGTCACCAGTTCACTTTCCCTCCTCCCCTTGTGATGGGTGGCTCCTTCCCTTGAGCTTGAAGGTCTGCTATGAGGGGCATCCTCTCTCTCTCTCTGCCCTGTCTGGTGCTGCCCAATAAAGCTGGCTGTATGTTACTGTTTTTCCTGATCATTTCTTTTACCTTGATCAGCCCCCAAATCCCTTGAGCCCCCCATAAGAAGCATTTGTAATAGCACATAACCTAACAAAGCACTTAAAAAACCAAAACAGTGTTTTTAAGAAAGGAATTAAAATAGGTCCCTAGCTATGCCAAGGGGAAACTGGGCAGGATCTAGCTTTCAAAAAATATGCCTGCTCTGTGCAAAGCCTGAACCCAGGGAGGCTTAAGCCTGCAGCTAAAGGGTCTCAGTATTGACAACCAAGGGCAGACAGAAAACATCCTGTTATGTCTCATCCATAGCCACAGAATTGCATTGCCTGGATTTTCATCTTAAATATTCTTTGTTTTTAATATTACCCAGGCTCCGAGATTGGTTATGTAGGCAGCGGATATTCTAAGTGTTATTTTAGGCCGCTTTTACAGTTCTTTACCCATATGAATCACAGGGGCCTCCCACAATATCCTCCTTCCTCTCTTGTGGTATGTGCCCCTTCTCTAGAAGTTGGTCTCATGGATTCATCTGGGTGTTGATCTCCTTCCTCCTTCCTAATCAGATTGCAGGCCAGCAAGCTGCCATGCTTCTCCGCTCATGGAATGGGCCTCTTCCTTTGGAAAGAGTCCTCCTTTCAGTATCTTCAACTGTGTTTCAGAATTTAAATGTAATTTATTGATGCTGTCTGTACCTTATAGGTCTTTCCCCACCTGTGGATGAGACAGATTAAGAATGATTCTCATTTTCTATTGGGTAACCTGAAAAAAATCTTTGAGAAAGCAAGAGAGACTTGGCCACAGAGTTAGAGGGAAGACAGGTATGTGTGGAGAAGGTGACTTCATCTCTAGAATGCTGTCTCCATGTTTCTTGGATATCTTCCTTGGTATTCTATGCCCTCTTTCTCCGCAACTAAAAAGTGCTTAGCATTTCCTCATGTGAGAGACTTTGTGATTTAGCCAATAATGGGAAATGGAAAAGAATACTCAAAGATCTGTTTTTGCACACTTCCAAACAAAGTACAGATAAAGAAATCCAAAAAGGTATCTAACATGAATTTTAAACCATTGTAAGCTTTGCAATTTCTCTCTCCTAGACCTGTTGCAAAACTGATTGCCAGGTAAATGTGCCTTTGTAGCATGTCAGTATAAACCATTTTGATAGAATTATATGCTTCTTTTTCACCTGGTATCCTCTGTTCCCTTAAACCATTTGTTCCTGCCCTTATCTCAAATGTTCACTGTTCATTGGAAGTGATTTACTCAGGATACAGAAAGTCACTCTGCTTCTTTCCAAATGTCAATCCTCAGAACTTTCCCATACACTCTTAGAGCCATTTCAGGGGTAAAAAGGCTCCCCAGTCAGTCTTTAGTTATATGCACTTTCAAGGGCACACCAGCCTTTTAGTAATGAGTCAGTCAATGGTGTTCAAAGTACAGATCTGACTCCACAGTGCCCCAGATTTTTCAGGCCCAAAGTGGTTTCATTTCCTTAGTTTTATTTTATTTTTATAAGCTGGAAACATGCTTCAAAGAATAAACTCAAAGACTTCGGTTTTAACACTTGGTTCACTGCTGCATATAATTAACACATTCTTGTTCTCTCTCTACTTAATTTAGAACAACATTAAATTTCCATGCAGCTCATAAGGGTATATGTGGATTATTGGAATGTGGTTAAGAAAGACAGCCAGTTGGGCAAAAGCTGCATCCAGAGATGCAAAGTGATGCACAATGTACCCGGGATGGGTCTGTGCACACGGGTGAAGAAGGCCACCTCGCCTGTCTTCCTCCTGGCTAGGGGCATTAGTTTCCTTCAAGCACTCTTCTAGCCATCTCATCACCATCCTTGGCTCAGTAAGGTCCCCAGGAATGGGAAACCTCCCTTACAGGAAGCATGTCTCCCAACACTAACACTGCAAGCAACTAAGGGACTCGATACACTTGTACTGTGATAGCCACTTACAGTGTCTTCCTGAGCATACTGCCTCTCACCTGCCATCTAGACCTCTTAGTAACCATCTTAGGAGGCATTTCAGTTCTGGGAACAAGACTGTCTTTTTCCTAGATTCCTATTAATAACAACAATGGTAACAATAATAATTCTGAATAATAACAATGACAAACTCATAGATAGGGAATTTATTTTGGTCCAAAACCATATCCTAAGTGCTGTGCACATGTTTTAACATATTTAGTCATCATAAAAATCCTGAGCTTGATACTATTACTAATATCTTATGGATAATTTTTTAAATTTTTGTATTGTTTTGGTGTTGGGAATCAAACCCAAAGGAGCACTCTACCTCCAAGTAATATCCCTAGCCCTTTTTAAAATTTTTATTTTGAAACAGGGTCTCACTAAGTTGCTGAGGCTGGCCTTGAACTGACAATCCTCCTGTTTCAGCCTCCCAAACACTGGAATTACAGGATGATTTTTTAATGAGGTATTAAGACTGCCTTACCACTTACAAGTCTCTTTCTCCTACTTAGAATTCTGTATTGACATGCAAAGCCCTTTTCAGGGTAAGCTGAGCATATCTGGGGTGTGCATTTTGTTATTGATGGTATCAGTATGTGCTCCAGCAAAATCTCTGACAAAAGGAGTCTGCTCCTAGTGAGTGGAAACAAGAACCAGGCAGAAGCCACATGCACATTGTATCTAACAGGAAACAAGAGACTATGTGTGAAGGGTTTCTCTGGTCTTGATAGTTTGGCATGCTGTCTGCTGGCTAATGATGGGAATACTCTAAGATACTCACTAAAGGTATCCTTTGAGGAAGAACTGGTGACAAAAATTCTAGGAAGGTATGGCATAGACTTCTTGTTGCCATCACAATATCCATTTACCCATTGTAATAAATGTCTCCAATTATTATAAAAAACCCTCCAATTTCATCCAGGGTGGCAATGTGCCCAGCCAAAGCAATGCATTTTCCAGATTCCCTTGGTAATAAAGTGGCCATCTAACTTTGTTCTGACCAGTGAGATATAAACAAAAGCAATTAGAGGGAGAAGACAGATAGCTGGGAAGTGCCACTTTGCCCTTTCACCCTTCCCACACCCTGCTTCCTGGAATGCAGATGTGATGGATGGAGCCGCAAGTGCCAGATTGTACCATTGTGCTGACCTTGCAGATGGAAACCAGGTTCCAGGAGTAGGAGAGCAGAAACAGAGATGGAGGATGGAGACCTGACAACCATGGAGACATTTGCCCTAGACTGCATACCTCCCAACTTACTTTATAAGGGATAAAAGACACCTTCATAAGTTTAAGCCATTTTTATCTCTGACTTTTTGTTATATGCAGGTGAACATGATTTCAACTGGATACATAGACTTAGCTGGAAGTTTTGTGGGCAACAGAACCTTTCAACCTTTTATCAGGGGAGAAAACTCAGAAGACTCCTCTATCAATAGATTGGTCCTGTGGAGAGAGACCAAGTGAAGATATCTAAGCAAGGGATTTCCCAAGTCCTTGAAGGTGAGAATTAGCCTCTCCATTTCTTGATTTGCTCTTTACAAAAGAGGAAGACTGGACTTGATCATTCAGGCTCTTTTCCAGACAGAAAATTCTGCAATTTTACAGTAAGGAGAGCATAACACACACACACACACACACACACACACACACACACACACGCACACACACATCAGTGTTGCTCAAGCCCTGATGAAAGGGTATCAGAAGAACAGCTGGTTTTCTCCTGGTAGGGAAAGTCACCTCAATCCGATTCTACTGAAACCAGCCTGAGGGGGCATGACCACTAGAGATTTCCCTTGGCACAGACTTGCTATTACTTATGGATCAGGACAGGCTCACCATGATCAGGGACTACTTGGTACAAATAGAGGTTCATTTAAGCAGGCTTCAGCACTCCTCATTCAACTAACCCAGGGGGATCCTGTGGAATCAGAGAGAACACCCAGGGCCAGAAGTCCACACAGGGAAAATGGGAACTGGAAACTGTAGAACATGCTTTCTGAAAGTCTCTGGTCAAAGTAGGGTGTATTCTTGGCTCTCCTCTGCTGCTTCTCACTGCCAGCCTGCTCCTCAGCTGCTGTGCTGGGATGGAAGAAAAAGACACTGGCTTCCTCAGCTCTTTATAGTCTCCCTTTCAAGCCAGCTATTGCACCAATTTAGACTTCATGCTGTGTGAATTTTTAATTGAATCTGAATGTCTCAGGTTTAATTAGCAATGGCCCTGGGTGGGCAAGAGGTCACAGGGTATACATAGGGCAGCCTGGGATTGGGAGGCTGGCTCTCTATGAGAGAGTATGACTGGGAAGGGACTATTTGCACCTTCAGGGTAATAGTGAGGAGGTCTTCTTGCATTTCTTTTGGGGGGGCTGTATTTCTTTACCATCCACACATTTTATCTATGGGACTCTGCTGACGTGGGGCAGTACGAGTGCCCACGAATCATATCAAGATATCAAGTTGTGCCTCCTAAATGTAACCAAGGTGGTAAAAATACACCACCGTTTTGAGTTTGCCACACACTACAGATGTGCTATATGATGTGTATGTGTGGATGCACTTTGAAAGATTGCAATAAGTTCAAATAAAATTTGTTGTGAAATTTTGATTGAGACTCTAACAGCATCCCTTCAGATAATTAAAGCCTTATAAATAGGATTGGAAATGCTATTTTAACCTCTCTTTTATCTATTTCTCTAGCTCCTTTTACAATCCTCTCTACCTCATGCAGACCTGGTCTGTGCTATTCAGAACTTTACTACCTTGGCCAGTTCTAAACACCATTACTTGTGGATCATCCTGATAATTAAATGAATGTTTTTATATTTTAATTGAATAAAATTAACCTTTTTATACCATATTTGCAATTATTTTAGTATAAAAGTCATTTCAGCAATGGATGTTCTTGCTTTATCAATACAGCAATATATATAAACTTTATGTATTTTATTTTAGGATATGGGTCAAAATGATAGCTTCCATAATATCTTCCAAACCCCCCCATTAATAATTATTTTACCCTTGATAACATAAGAGATTTGGTCTCTTGGTGAAAGTTTCTGCTTTCTCAAAATTTAATTTTTTTCTTAGTCTCTAGTCTCTTATGCATAAAAATATGAGATATATATGGAAACAATAAGATCCACATTTAAGTTTACTTAGCTGTGATAGCTTAGACAGCCGTTTAATCCTAGGAACTTCATTTATTATCTTAAAAAGAGGTCAAAACAGTATCGAAACCTCCTACTCTGTGTGATTTTTAAGTTTATTAAATAAATAATAGTCTTTTAAGTTATTTGTAAAATGTAAAGACATGAAACATCAATACGTACTATCAACAGGAAGCTTACTTATCCTTCCATGTCTGGCAAGATGATGAATTGCCATTGTCAGAGAAAAAGTAGATGAAGCCTAAATAAATCAGGTCACCTGGGCTCACACTAGTGAAGAGCACAAGCATAAACAGACCTCCCTACATTAAATATGAGTGAAACATCATGATTAAGGGCAAATTGATGTACTGTTCCATCAAGGCAGGAAGCATGCCCATACAACATCAACAGAAGGGCTTTTAGGAGACCCTCTGTATTCAAATGTGATGCTTACTAATCAATCATCCTTTTTTATCATGTAAACTGCCAGACTACTGCTTTGATGAGAATCTCATGAATTGGTTTAAACACATTCTTGATGCTTAATCAATATCTCCCATAGACTTCAAGAATGCATTTCAGTATGTTACATCCTTCCTAGACATATCAAAATGAGACTTACCTGAAGCTAAAATCATCAAATTATTCAAGATCTTAATTCTGACTCAGTAATTGACTTCTATACAAGTATCACTGGAAAGACTGAAGGGACAGCCTAATGGAATATAAAATTAGAGGCTTGCTTTCCTCATTTTCAGAATATGTTAGAACAGATTTATTTAGACATATACACAAAAAATGCACAATGAGTATTACATAGTCTTCTCTAAATGATTTTCATGTTTTGAGATCAGAAAGTGTTCAGTACAGTCTAGCTCAGGAATTGTACATTTGACTCACTATTCTTGAAGTTACTCTCTCGGTAGCTTGTGTCTGGCCCTGGGTTCCTAACAGGAATTATTTGTTGAAGCTGTCTGTTGTTAATCCCTTTCCTGGCTATTCAGAGGAATGTACAGAAGCTATCTCCAGACTCATCGCCATGAGGAAGTGAATTAAAAACAAGTACAAATTGAAGAAATAGCCTGTAGAGTAACAATAAATGCTGGCGAGGAAGTAGGGAAATAGGAACTCTTCTACACTTAGTGGGATTGCAAATTAGTGCAGCCACCATGGTGATCAGTGTGGAGATTCCTCAGAAAACTGGGAATGGATTCACCATATGCTCCAGCTATACCACTCCTGGGTATCTTTCCAAAGGAACTAAAATCAGAATAATATAATAATACATGCATATTCATGTTTATAGCAGCATAATTCACAATAGCCATATTATGGAACCAACCTAGGTGTCCATCAAGAGATGAATGGATTACAAAATTGTGGTTATACACACAATGGAATTCTACTCAACAATAAAGAAGAACAAAATTATGTCATTTTCAGGAAAATGGAGAAACCTGGAGAACATTATGCTAAGTGAGATGAGCCACTCACAGAAAGTGAAGAGTCATATGTTTTCTCTCATATGTGGAAGCTAGGGAGTAATCGGGAGACCAGAGGGACTTCAGATAATGGAGGAGAAACTTCAGTGGAGCCAGGAAGGTGGTCTAGGGAAAGGGGGGGAGGGAGAATTAATGAAAGAATCACTTTCATTGACATTATGTACATTTGTGAGAATACCAGTGTCAATCGCAATATCCTATATGGGGAAGGGGTGGGGGGAATGGAGAGGAAGCCGGAGGAAAGCTCACCAAGTGCTGTGTGCATTTCACTATCACTATGGACTACATTATGATGTGAGACTATAATGAACCAATAAAAGTATAAAAAAAGAACTCCAGCACTGAGGAAAAACTAGATACCATTCTCCTCTTAAATGCAACACCGAGTTTTTCAGGAGTCCATCTGGTATGATGATCCAGACTGCTCCCCTTGTCAGGGCCCCAACCCTCCACTCCAGAAAGTAAGATCAGACCAGAAGAGAATGAGAGACATGCAGCAGAAAGTTTAAGAGAAGTAAGTGTCCCTGCTCCTGACTCCACACATGAACAAAAGACCAAGTGATATCCTTACAGCATAGTGTTGGAAAAGTCCAGTCTAACACAGATAACTTTAATGACATATGGTTAAACGGGATATGGGAAATAACCAGCATGTATAGACTCAGGAAAAAGACTAGAGAAACATGCACTAAAAAATTAACAATGTCTAGTCCTCACTCCTAGAAAGGGGAGACTTGTCTATTTACCCATTTTTTTTTTTGCTGACCTATACATTCAAAATTCCTATTGGTGAATATGTATTTCTTTGTAATAAGAAAATTAATTGCAACAAGCAAAAGGAAAAAGCCTCTTCTATGGTTATGATATAGCAAAAAAAAATTATCTGTTTGGAGTATCCACGCAGTCAAGTAACGTTGTCATTTTCGTATCAAAGTCAAGGACCAGATATAATGGAGGAAGATGTTGGATTTTAAGACTCCAGGTCAATATTATTTTTCCCTTTCAGAATATAATAATTTCTTTAAATCACTATATATTTATTAACATTACCATAAACCTTGCTAAAATAAGCTTTGGTTACATTTGAACAGATCTGGAGAGAGGAAGTTGCTACTTAACCTCACACTGAGAAATACTTCCCCTTGCCCATATAGAATCAAGTTTTTATGAGTTTATGATCAAGTGAGAAAAATAAGAATAATGTGAAGAACTTTTCATGAATGTAAAATCACTTAAGTTTTAAACTTTACTTTTAAGAATGATAATGGTAGGACACATACATATTTACACACAAACAGAATCAATTCCCATTATTCATGGATTTAGTATTTAGGAATGAACTCACTCCTAAAATTTATAACTCCAAAATCAATAAACCAGTACCTGTCACACTTGTGTAGCCATTTGCAGACATGCACAGAGCAGCAAGGATTTTGAGTCATCCACTGCCACATGCTCAGCTGAGATCCAACAAGGTCTTCTTATTTCAGCTCTCATACTGCAAACAAGTGTCCTTTGGGCAGTCCATTTAGTGCTGTACTCTTTGTATTTGTCTTGTCTTTTGTCAATGAGTTTGTTGTCTAAAATGGCCTTGAAGAGTGGTGTTGAGGTGCTCCCTAGGGTTCTAAAATATGAGAAGGATGTGAGGTGGCTTATAGAGAAAATGCATGTTAGGTAAGCCTTGTCCAGGCATGAGTTACAGTGCTTCTGGCTGTGGGTTCAATGGCAATGAACCATTATATATATTCGATAACATGTGTTACATATGTTACATATATTATCCATACATACATTACATACTGTATTATGTATTTCATATATAACTTATATATTAAATAAGGTGTCTTTATGTCAAAGCACACATAAAACAAGGTTATGTGGGTATGTTTTGTTTTTTGTGGGGTTTTTTCCTTATATAGTAGAAAGAGTAAATGGGACATGTTAGTCAAAGAATATAAAGTTTCAGTTACACAAAATGAAAATGTTCTGGAAATCTAATATACAGTGTGATGACTATAGTTAACAATACTGTAATGGATACTTGAAACATGCTGAGAGGGTAATCTTAAGTGTCCTCATCCCCAAAAAAGAAAGAAGATGGTAACAAGGTTATATATTAATGATTAATGAAAATATTGTGATTAGAGGGGTCATAAGAACTTACTCCTATAATTCCCCTAGGAGCAACGTTTCAATATTTGCTAATTTAGTGTTCAAGGAACCTTTGTAGGACTCAATTATTCACAAAGTCATATATATATATATATATATATATATATATATATATTATGTATGTATATATGTATGTATGTATATATATTAGTTTTAATATATATGTGTGTATATATTAGTTTTTAATGTTATCATTTGATAAAAAGCATAGTCAATAATACCATCTTCATTCTCACAAATTCCTATTTTGATTATCACATCCATGAAAATTTCAGAGTCTGGAAACAACTTACCTCATTCATTAAAAATTATTAATTGATATTTTTTCAGCACTGGGGATGAAATCCAGGGCTACTCTACCACTCAGCTATACCCCAGCCATTTTTATTTTTAGTTTTTATTCTGAGGTGGGGTCTTGCTAAACTGCCCAAGCAGGCCTCTAACTTGCCATTCTCCTGCGTCGGCTTATTGAGTAGCTGGGATTGCAGGCATGCACCACTATGCCTGACATTAATTGACTATTGTTTATTCTCTACTAGTTTTTGCTGACAGAACAATAGAGAAAAAGGCAAGACAGAACATGATCTCTTGGAACACATATTTTAGGGAAAGAGTCTCCTCTTAAGAGAAAGAGAAGCAAATATATGAATGAAATGGCTTTACATAGTAATTTATGTTACAAAAAGGACAAAGAAGGGCCTAAGATTATGAATGAGAACGGAGGAACTTACTCTAGGGCGTCTGGTCAGAACAGGTCTCCAATATTTAAGGCTGAAACCCAGAAGGATAGAAGGAATTAACCACATAACAAGCAGAGAGAAGAGCATCCGATACAGAAGGGAGAACTTATGCTGTAAGAATACACGTGGACAAAGAACTGAAGGAAGCCAGGTGAGGTAATACATGCCTGTAATCCCAGAGCTGGGGAGGCTGAGACAGGAGGATCACAGGTTCAAGGCCAACACATAACTGAGTGAGACCCTTTTTCAAAATAAAAGATAAAAATGGCTGGGAGTGTAGCTCAATGGTAGAACACCCCTGGGTTCGATCCTCAGTGCTGAAAAAAATAAGAAGAGGAAGAAGAACCGAAAAATGACCAGTGTGATACAGGATGGTACGACAGGAATGAAGAAGTGGGGACATAAACAGGGCCACGCAATGCAGGGACTGTAGGCTCTGGTACAGAGTGTGGCTTTTATTTTGTTGATATGGGAAGTCACAGAAGGATTTTTAGCCAAGTATTGATTGATGTGCTTCCTTTTGCATTTTTTTTTTTTGGAGTACTGGGGATTGAACCCAGGGGCATTCTACCTCTGAGCTACACCCCCAGCCCTATTTTTTATTCTTTATTTTGAAACCGGGTCTAAGTTGCAGAGGGCCTCACTAAGTAGCTGAGGCTGGCCATGAACCTGCAATCCTCCTGTCTCAGCCTCCCAAGTACTGGGATTACAAGTGTGCACCACCACACCCGGCTTCCTTTTGCATTTTAAGATCACATTTGCTGCTAGTGGAGAATGGATTGGAGCAAGCTCTGAACTGAGGAGAATTGGTGAGAAGTCTGTTCCAATAATGGGCATTTAAGATTGTGAGAATTTGAGAAGGGCAAAGCAAAGAAGCTGAGGCCACAAATATAAAAATCATCAGGATTTGGTTATGAACTGGATGCAGGGGAGGAAATATGACTCTTCAAACATGACTGTAGATTTCTCACTTGAACAGCAGGATAAACAATAGTCTCATGTACTGAGATGGGGAAGTCTTTACCTTTATAAGCCTTACAGTGACCTTCATAAGCCTTAGTTTCCTCATGGATACATTAGGGACAATAATGTTTCTATTGTAGGGTTGTTCTGAGGATTAAAGTATTACATGAAAAACACTTATAGTACCTGAAGCATAGTAAGTGCTACGAGAATATTAGCTATTAATATAAGATATGACACAGAAAGGAGGCTATCATGTATTTAAAAACTGTTTCTCAGCCGGGCGTGGTGGCGCACGTTTGTAATCCCAGTACTTTGGGAGGCAGAGACCGGAGGATCCAGGTTTGCAGCCAGCCTCAGCTCGCTCTCTCTTCCTGTCTCTCCCTCTCTCTCTCTCTGTACTTAGTGAGGCCCTCCACAACTTCGTGAGACCCGGTTTCGAAATAAAGTATAAAAAATAGGGCCGGGGGTGTAGCCTGGAGGTAGAACGCCCCTGGGTTCAATCCCCAGTACCGCAAAAAAATAAATAAATAAAAATGAAAACAGTGTTTCTCAAGTCATTAAATATCCCCCAGATTTGTTATATAGGGAGTGATGGTGAGTTTTTACTGTGAAATCAGAATGCTGTTTGAGCATTTGTGGTGGCGCACGCCTGTAATCCCAGTACTTGGGAGGCTGAGACAGGAGGATTGCAGGTTCAAGACCAGCCTCAGCAACATTGAAAGACTCTCAGCAACCTAACGAGATCCTGTTTCAAAAAAAAAATAGGGCTAGGGGTGTACCTTGGAGGTAGAATGCCCCTGGGTTTAATCCCCAGAATGGAAGGAAGGAAGGGATGGAGGGATGGAAGGAGGAAGGAAGGAGGGAAGGAAGGATGGAAGGAAGGAAGGAAGGAAGGAAGGAAGGAAGGAAGGAAGGAAGGAAGGAAGGAAGGAAGGAAAGAAATGATCTTTGGCAAAGGGGCCCAAGAATACTGAAATCCTGACTTGGTCCCATGACCCTGCCTTTCTATGACGTCTACAAATGAAAGTAGCATATTGTTTCAGCTGGAATCTTGGCCTAAAACCCCAATACAATTTAGGCTGAACCATAGGATGATCCATTTACCATGCCCAGTAAACCTGTACTAGCTTCTAATCAAAGCATTTCCAATGACTTGCCCTGGAACACCTCCCTCTCTCATGGGGTTTATATCTAAGTTTGGGTTGTGTGATTAAGAGCTTTAGTTGCCAGGTGTGTGTTGACACACTCCTGTAATCTCAGGATTTGGGAGGCTGAGACAGGAGGATCACAGGTTTGAGGACAGCCACAGCAACATAGAGAGACTGTCAGCAACCTAGCAAGAACCCTGTTTTAAAAACCAAAAAATAAAAGGGACTGGGAGTATAAATTGGAGGATAATGTGGTGGCACCCGCCTGTAATCCCAGTATTTGGAAGGCTGAGACAGGAGGATCGCATGTTCAAGGCCAGCCTCAGCAACCTAGTGAGACCCTATTTCAAAACAAAAAATAAAAAGGGCTGGGGGTGTAGCTCAGAGGTACAAAGCCCCTGGGTTCAATCCTCAGTACCACTAAATAAATAAATGAATAGACCTATAGCTGATCCCTTCCAAAACCCCACCTGTTATATTGAAACATACTCAGTGTGGCAGGCTCCTCTTCAGGGTAGCAGAAGTACAGAGCGAAGTCCTGCGGGAAGGCACGTTTCTTCAGCTCACCTCAAAGGACAAAAGGTGCACTTTAAATTGACTTGGAAAAATTCCTTTTTCCATGTTTCAAGCTAAAATGGGTTTATTTCACTCCCTGACCAAATTAGTGTAAGTCATAAAATTATGAGGAGTAATATGATATTCCAATTAAATCAACTACAGTAAAACTACCTCCGCTAGAGAACATAAGGAAGTTTAGGGCATGCGAGCTTGGCATGTTGCAGAGCAGCCCTCGCAGCAGCGGAACAACCTGGCGGTTGCAGGTGCACTCAGTCATGCAGCGGACATTTATTGGCACCTGTTTGTTAGGCCCACCACATGATAATCCTACTATGTTGAATCTTCATCATTTTCATTATAATGATAACTAGACACAGACACTCTCACTCTTTTCTGGTAAAGGTGGGCATGGGAAAAACAATGCCAACCAAGTTTGGTGTCATTGATTACAGCTAGATGTCTAAAAGTTTGAGAAAAATATAAAAGAACAAGTTTTTTCCTCCCCCCCCCAAGTTTTTATTTATCTAATGGTATTAGCATAAAATTCTTATTTGCCACTCAGAGCAAAGCTCTAGTATGAATAAGTAATTATTTGCTGCCTGGGTCTGGTTAACATGTCACTTCCCCATAAGGAAGCCACTTTTTACTGTTGTGGGACACTATTTTATCATTTATTCATCAGATTTCTGAAATTGTGCTTTGTTGTTGTTGTTGTGTCTGTTTTTTGTGGTACTGGGGATTGAACCCAAGGGCATTCTACCTCCAAGCTACACCCCCAGCCCTCTTTATTTTTTTCTTATTTTTGAAACAGGGTCTCACTAGGTTGCTGAGAGTCTTGCTAAGTTGCTGAGGCTGGTCTTGAACCTGAAATCCTCCTGTCTTAGCCTTCCAAGTACTGGGATAAGAGGTGTGTGCCACCATGCCTAGATGAGCCTGTGTTTTAAGATCAGTTACATAACAGAAAGAGTCCCCAACTGTTTTAATAAATTTAGTTGGTATTTATCAGATCTTAAAATATATAGCAATAGTAAATGATCTTACAGTTCTCAAGGCATAGGTATGTAGTAAACAAGAATTCACTCGAGACGATTCTTACAGTCTTCAAGGAATGGGAATGTAGTAAACCACAATTCTTACAATCCTCAAGGCATGGGTATATAGTAAATCATAATTCACCCAAGATGGTTCTTACTGTTCTCAAGGCATGGGTGTAGAGTAAACCAGAATTCACTTGAGATGCCATCTGCCATAGTTCCAAACTGGTAGGACATAGATTCATTATAGATTCCTTTAGATTCCAGACATATTCATTATAGCAAAATAATCTGTCTCAAGAGACTGAAAGATAGTCATTCTTATTTAAGAATTGGTATATAAAATATATTGCAAGTGTATATGTAAACATAATGTATGATTCTAAGAATATGAATGTAATAAAATATAATCCTTTAAAACTTCATGAAAAGTAATTGAATCTTTCTTTGCTATTTTCAGAAACATTTGAACTGCTTCAAGGTTATTCCTTCAAACACCAATTATCTACATACAGTATAGCAACAAAAGTTCTGCACTGATTTGAGAATATCAAATAATGGGTCTTTTTTGTATTCTGGGACAACCCAGTCTTGTAACCTAGACCTTGAAGACCATTTGGTTACTCAGCCCTATTGTATAACCATGATATTTTTGATTCCCCTGAAGTTTCACAAGTTCATTTACCAGCTGTCTCAGAGTTCTAGAACAGCTTTTTCCTCAAGGTAGAACAGCTTATATCTAGAATTTTCACCCACTAAAAAAAAGGACAAAACAGAAAAACAACATTAGAAGTTACATTAAAATGTAATCTTTAGACTGTAAAATAACCAGAAATACAATTTCCATCCAATTATGTAGCACAAAACACATTCTAATGGCTGCATTTACAGACGATACCAGCAGTACTCAGTGAACGAATGGCATGCTAATTCACTAGGTAACTGAGACACTGGGACAATAAAGTTCCCTTTAAGTGCACTGAACACAAAAACAAACAACAAAAGTGTACAGCAATCAAACAAAGCCTGTCTTCTTGGTAATGAACCATATAATTACCCCCCAAAATCTAAGGTTATTGGAGATAAAACAGACATCTTCTAACTATAATCTTCATGAAGTTGAAACCTGATTTTGTTCAAACAATAATGCTATGGAGATCAGGCAAAAAGACAAAGGAACAAAACATTCTACCTCCTAAGATGACAATACAGAATGTACTAACAGTGGATAAAGAAGTAATTTACTTCGGTGGGGGGAAAAACATTGAAACAACCAGTTAGTATTTCAGTTGTTGTTGAATACCAATTCCAACTGGTTCAATAAAGGAGTAACCACAATGGAAAAGTGGTTTGAAATGGGCCATTCATCTCCTACTGTAATAAAAATACCATGGTCTTCATGAAAAAAAAAAACCAACGCTTATATTTTCATATGGAGGGACATTTTCATTTCAAGTGTTCATTTAATAGCTTCATCCCATAAAATAATTAGACAAAAATGGGTAGCATGCAAGTTAGTCAGCTGGCCATCTAGGAGCTTATTTCAACATTTGTGCAGAAACAATCATGCCAACAGCATGCGTTCAAGGTGGCCCTCCTTGAACTGGAGGTCTCAGTGAACGGTCTCAGTGATGGTGAGCTATATATGAGTTGGGTGGGTCAGAAAATGCTTCTTAAACATGTAACTCTTTCTTTAGTGAATTTATCATTAAATCAGAAACCTGCATTGGGTGTTACTCTTATACATTATGTAATTTCGTGTATTAGATATCTTCACATAGACTTTGCATTTAGAATGGGCACCTTAGAACAGGCAGGATGCACTTACTTTGTCCTCTCCCCTAGAGGAAATATGAATGGAAAAGAATCACCGTGGTTGATTTGGGCCTACCCTTGCTACAGCAATCTGAGAAGAAGCCCCAAGCAAACTCAAACCTAGCTTCCTGGTCCTCCTGCTCATGTCCTCCCTAAAGAGGAAGGGTTTTCACTATGAAGGCAGGAGTTCAGATTGCTCTTCATTATGCAAAGATTAAGAAGAGGGTTTTGGGGGCTGATGGAGAGGGAGAGAAAGACTCCTGGGGACTCAGGACTATAGACCCTTTGGGGTTTTCACCTGTACAAATCTCTGAGGTTTCTCTGTGTGCAAAAAAATTGAGGAATGGACAGATGGCAGTTACAAAGTGCCAGTACTGGTTTTGAATGGGAACTTTCTTAATTGCCAGTAAGAAGTGAATTGCTTTTTAAATCACATTTGGCCCTCAAACTGAGTATGTTAAAACACCACTCCATTCAGAACTCAGACACCTCAAGGTCTGGGGCTCTATCACCTGGGACTTATGATCTAGAATTAATTCTAAAAATAAAAAAGTCTATATACCTATTGATTTGTCTGATAGACTATAAAACCATGTGGACAAAATGGTGACATTTTAAAATCACTGACATTACCATACGAACTGCAGGAGAAAAAAGTTTGAAATGTTCTTTTTTTTTAAAGAATGACTTAATGATATAATTGCTTGAAGAAAAGTGAAATTCTTTTTTCTAATTGTACTTGTAATAATCATGGAGGAAGTATTAAGCAGGCATTTAATTCTTTGACTTAAGTCCCTTAAATCTATATTTAATCAAATTTCCAAGGGCATATTCCATATGAAGAGAACTGTGTGTTTAAGGTCATTTTTACCATTGTTTGTGAATAGCTGTGAGTGGTTTGCCCATATTAACATTAACTTTTAAATTCACTTATAAAGTCAATTCAAAGATATTTTTGGGAAGGACACAGAGATCTTATACATTTAGTCTTTTCTCAATAGAACCAAGATAATTTTATTTTTCTACACTCCTATGAAAATCATCATAAGTTGCAATTTCTTATCAGTCTTTTTAATTTACGTTCATTTGAAGAGTCAAAGAAAACTCCTTAGATGTTTTACATATGGCTGGGTCTCCTTGGTTTTGTATCTCCTCAAGGGGACCATGACATGCATTTATCTCACAAAGTGAAAAATACCAATAACCCTGTCACTGTTAAAGTACTACCTCCTTTTAACAAAGGAGAAATGACCCCTTGTGCTAAAGCACCAGTATTTAGCCAAGGGTAACTTGTACAAAAAGATGAGTAAATATGTGGGTAGAGGACTGAAAGAAAGCTGCAGTGACTCATGACACCAGTCACCCAGAGTTGGGCCCTACTGCTCAGTTTAGGAGGACAGGCCACCACAGAACTATTCTGACTGCAGGCATCAGAGTAGTCCCGGCAGGTAGTCCTGGGGCTACCCTCACTCAGCCCCCTCAGATTTGACAATTCACAAGGATGACTTGTGGAACTCCGGGAAATGCTATACTTATGATTGCAGTTTTATTGTAGCAAACGGATACAAATCAGAATCAGCCACTGGAAAAACTAAGCAGAGTAAGGTCTGGGAGAGCTCCTCACTTGAAGTTTATAAATTTATGCTGTCCTCTGCTGCGAGAGGTTACATTACCTACTGACATGCAGATGTTGATAATACAAAGAGTGTTGCCAACCAGGGAAATCTACCTTTGGTGTCTCCAGTTTTTTTTTTTTTTTTTCCCTGTGGTTTCATTATTGAATCACTGGCTCTGAGGTTGAACTCAATCTCCAGCCCATCTCTTAGCCCCTCTCCTTGGAGAGTAGGCTGATATGATGTGACTCAAAATCCCAACCATCTAATCACATAATTGGTCTTTCTGGCATGGATAGCCTGCATCCTGAGTTATTTTGTTAACTTCAACTACTTAGGTGCCCAGCATAAATAACAAATAAATTGCTACTATTTAGAAAATTCGAAGAGATTACAGTTTACCTTCCAGGAATGTAGGAAAAAGGCTAACCAAGAGCCTATGAAATCTTTTGTCTTATTAAATTATTTTACTATCCATTTTGGACATTTGGGGGAAAGTGGTAATGTAGTCTTAATGACTTGTGGGAAATGCTAACTTATGATTGCAATATTAAACCAGTAATACCATTGGTCCTTGTCTATTGGTTTGTACTCAAATAGGCAAGATACAATTAATAGTTTCCAAAAATAAGTATAAAGCTTTCTATTAAGCAAACTTTTACTGTAAAATTCTTACTGCCTAAAAAATTTCTTTTGAATAATGATGAACATGTTATGTATTTCCCAAGGGAATATCAATATTATTAGCTAGCTAGTGGAACACAGTAATGATAAGAATCAGGTTTTGGAGTTAGAATTCCAAATCTGTATATAGATACTAGATCTGCCATTTTGGGGAAGTACATTAACCATTTTGTATGATCAGATAAGATAGTATAATCCTTAAATATATTAAGTGCCACCAGACCTCAGCATCCCTGCACATCACCCCGGCGGCCTCTGCGCCCGCCCCAGGTCTCAGTGTCACCTCAGCGGCCTCTGCGCCCACACCAGGCCTTGGCATCACCTCAGCGGCCTCTGCGCCAATAATATTGGGAGACTTCAACGCACCACTCATGCCACTAGATCGATCTTTAGGACAAAATATGAATAAAGATTGCTCAGACCTAAAGAAAACTATAGAACAAATGGATCTAATAGACATACACAGATTATTTCAACCAACAACAAATGAATACACATTTTTCTCAGCTGCCCACAGAACATTCTCACCACAGATAGTAGAGAAATCCAGAGGATCATAAGAAGCTACTTTGAAAACTTATATTCCAATAAAATGGAAAACATGGAAGAGGTCGAAAGATTTCTAGACACATACAACCTACCTAAATTGAACCAAGAGGATACAGAAAAACTGAATCAACCAATAGCAAACACAGAGATAGAAACAGCAATAAAAATCTTCCATCAAAGAAAAGCCCAGGTCCAGATGGTTTTCCAGCCAAATTTTACAAAAACCTTCACAGATGAACTAAAACCAATACTTCACAAGCTATTTGGTGAAATTGAAAGAGATGGAATTCTTCCAAACTCTTTTTACGAGGCCAACATCACATTAATACCAAAGAGAAATAAAGATACCTCAAGGAAAGAAAATTACAGACCAATATCATTAATGAACATAGACGCAAAAATTCTAAATAAAATATTAGCCACATGCATTCAAAACCATATTGAGAAAATCGTACACCATGTTGGTTTCATCCCAAGAAAGCAAGGCTAGTTCAACATATACAAAACAATACATGTTATCCACCACATAAACCGAACTAAAAACAAAAATCACATGATCATTTCAATAGATGCGGAAAAAGCATTTGACAAAATTCAACACCCATTCATGTTAAGAACTCTACAGAAAATCAGAATAGAAGGAACATACCTCAACATCATTAAGTCAATATATAAGAAACCCAAAGCTGCGACGGACCAGCTCAGCCGGAGAGCATTGAGACCGACGGGACAGGGATCTCGGAAGGTGGGCAAGGAGTCGGCGATGAGTGACAAACAGACACAACTCAAGGAGGTTGCATCTGAGTGGCAACATTGGGCGCCACCTGTGACACTCATCGCCGACTCCTTGCCCACCTTCCGAGATCCCTGTCCCGTCGGTCTCAATGCTCTCCGGCTGAGCTGGTCCGT